>JAHWFO010100866.1:518389-595828 GCA_023313115.1 Rhysida immarginata
CAATTATGTTAACTTAGATCAAAATTAGAACCAAAATATATTAGAATGAATTGAGATGTAATATCAAATTGTATTTTTGTATTTATTTATGAAAAATATCAGTGTTTTTCCGACCAAGATTCTCTGAGAGCTTTTATTTTCCTAGTGATCAGTTATTAGGCAACCGTTTTGAACGTCGGAGTTATTTAAGCTGTTTCTGTGAAAATGACACGTCAAAGGTGAAGCCCCGCCCACAGAGCCCAAGTCTGTAGAGTTGCCGAATGTGCCTCGCCGCTAGGATTCGGTCACGTAAGACACTCTCACAGAAATAATGCATTTGTTATTTTCGCTGCGATCCTCTTCGCTCCAAGTTCGCTCAGCGTAAGACTTTTCAAAAAACAAGCACGTGCACCTTGAAATTTCTTTGCAAACAATTACTTTAAAAGTTATTACAGTAAATTGCTGGTGTTAATTGTTAAAAATAAAATAATCTAGGTCTACCAACGCACACTGCGTCTCGGTGTCATTTGATTGTTCAATGCAGTATTGTAAGTAAACGGAGCTGCGGGGACCCCATATTCATATGACAAAAAATACTTCTAAGGACCTCTTCTATCATCTTCCAAAAAATCTGTACTCAATTCAAAAACACCCTGTGTATACAAGTATGGACAACTGAAGCCATTTTTGGCGTTTTCGTAGGTTCGCTCACTATGGACTGCTTATTAAAATTCGAAAATCAATAGCTGAGCCTACGAAAAGGCCAAAAATGGCGAAACTGGCTTCAGTTGTCCATACTTGTGTATATAGAGCTTTAGCGGTTGCCAATAGAAGAACTTTCCTGTTCTTTGCAGAAATCTGGGCTTTTCGTATAAGCATGAGACAGCCGATGTGACGTTCGGTCAGTGAATTTTGTTTTTGTTTCAAAACATTTGGCTGTAAATTTGATCAAATTTTATGTTATGTATTTATTCATGAATTTAAGCTATTTTATTTTTTACCCATGTCATTGTCGTGTAATTTCTTAATTGCTATCTCTGCTTTCTCTTAACAATGACATGACAATTTTATGTACAGTCACTCACCAAAAGACATGCCGCATCCCTTCAATCAGGTTTTTCTGTTCTTAATGAGATAGATCCTGCTGCATCCATTCTCGGAATGCAGGTGCACACTACTCCTTGATATCACGTAAGCAAAACTAGCTGAAGAAATGTCAGCACGCCGAGAGCTATCTGTATTTGAACGGGGGGATGATTGTTGGTGCCAGACGGATGGGTGCCTCAATATCAGATGTAGCCAACAACCTGCAATTTTCCCGCAAAACTGTTGCAAAGGTCTATCAAAAGTACACTCAACGATGGGTTTACAACCCAGCAGATGGGCTGCCACACGTCGTTGATAGCAGAGGTGTTCGCCAGGTCAACCGGTTTGCAACTACTGACCGAAGGGCAACAGTGGCCCAAATCACCATGTAGTACAATCAGGGACGTCCCACAACTGTGCTCATGAAGACAGTTCGGCAAACCTTGGCAGTTGCAGGCTTTGGGAGCAGAAGGCCACGATGGGTGCCACTCTTGACAGCTGCACATCGTCGGCAACGCCTAGCCTGGGTCCACCAACATCGACATTGGACCGCTGAAGACTGGCAAAGGGTTACCTGGTCCGAAGAGTCACAGTTTCAGCTGTATCGGCCGATTGTCATGTCCGTGTCTGGCGCAGACCACACGAAGCCATTGTCCCCGCCTGTCAGGTGGGGACCACTCAGGCAGGTGGAGGCTCCATCCTGGTCTAGGGTGTTTTCTCATGGCATACAAATGGTCCATAAGTGCATCTGACATCCACTCTGCGTGCTACTTCCTACGTGAATCTGCTTGGAGACCACCTGCACTCTTTCATGAACTGCTTTCCCCCGCGGGCGACGGCACCTTCCAGCAAGATAATGTGCCTCCACACACGGCCGTTGTGACACAGATGGCTGGAAGAACATGCTACCGACTTCACGACGATGAAATTCGTCTGTAGCTTCTCGAGATATTATGTGGTGATCTCCACAAAGAAATATCAGCATTGCACGTTGTTCCGGTGTCAGCATTATTCCTCTACTTCACTATTTCACCTACAGAATCAAAGCAACCAATTAATCCATTTGGCACACGACTTTTGAGACGCACGGTAGTGGTCGGATAAGGGTCTGGAGAAAACACTTTCTGTTTTGTTCTGGGGGGGAAGGGGGTCATTTGGAGCACTGGGGATCAGAGCTCGTGGAATAAGTGGGTAACATTAATGCAGAAAAATATCACTATGTGTGTGAAGGGTTATTTTTCAGCGAGAATCTTGACAAAACATCCATTCTATTCATGGATGACGGTGCTCCTTGTCACATTGCTCGAAAAACAGGTTTGGTAGGCACAACAATGCATCCATAAACTACCGTGGGGAAGTCGTTCACCCAGCATGAGTCCCATCGAACATGTCTGGAGAATGCTTGATCATGCTGTGACAAAACATTCTCAAAAACCTTCTTCCCGTGCAGAATTTTTCGAATTTTGCCTACCGACTGAATCAGAATACCATAGGCTTAGATCGCCTAATTCATTGATTCCATGCCCAAGCGGGTTAAAGCTCTGAAGAAAGCTAAAGGCCTAGCAACAGAGTTCTGATGTGCATCTAATACTTTAATTCTCTTCGTCTGTCTGAGGCGTCTGTTTGTCCGAGGACAAAAAAGAAAGTTACAACAATCTGTCCAAAGCCAGGGATGGTTGTGGTAAGACAGTGTTTCCCAAACGGGGGTTCGCCAAAATTCTTCCGTATTGGCAAATTATTGTATTGTTTGAATGTTTTTAAGTTAGTGGTTCGCGCTGCTCAGATCTATTTGAAAGGGGTTCGCGAGTCGAATAATTTTGTGAAACGGGCTCGCAAGTCGAAAACGTTTGTGAGCCACTATGATTAGACTATAACTGTTATTAGTTAAATAAATTAACTGAAAAAAATAATGCTCTTGGTCTGTCCGAAGCCAGGGATTGTTGTAGTAAGATAATACTCAGTCATTGTTGTCAAATAAATAAACTGAAAAATGTTTAGTGTTGAATTTTTTATATTCAGATGAACAGTACACTGAGTTAGCAAAACTCATGGGATAGCAAGCACATTGATTGATGGGCATGGCTCACGAATTCACAGGGGTAACGGATTCTGGGAATGGACCATTAGACGTTGTGGGAAGAGCTTAGATAAGTGATTAATCAGAAATGGCACGTCGTCGCGAGTTGACGTCTTTTGAACGGGGTATGATAGTAGGTGCCCGACGCATGGGATGTTCCATTTCGGCAGTGGTGCAGGAATTTGGCTTTCCCCGCTCAACTGTCTCCAGGGTGTATCGGGAATGGCTGGATGACGGCATCACAGTCCACAACAGGCACCATACCAGGCGTCCAGCTGCGACGAATGATTCAGAGAGACAGGAGCGCAACAGTGCAGCAAATCACAGACCAGTCCAATACTGGCCGCACTAGAAACGTTTCTCGGTGGACAATCCGTCGGAATCTGCATGCCCTCGGGTTTGGCAGCCGTCGCCCTACACGGGTGCCAATGCTTACCCAGCGTCATCGGACACTCCAGCGTCCATTTGCCACCAACCATCTTGGCTGGACTCTGCAACAGTGGCGTAACGTCATATGGTCAGATGAGTCACGATATCAACTGTACCATGCTGATGGGAGGCACCGTGTGTGGCGCAGACCTCACGAAACGATGGATTCTGCATGCTAACAGGTGGTGGTGCAGGGTGGTGGGGCGTCAGTGATGGTCTGGGGTGCATTTTCCTGGTTTGGAATGGGCCTTCTGGTTATCCTGGACCAAACGTTGAATGGTCCACGGTATCGTCAACTCATCGGAGACCATCTGCACCCGTTTTTGACATTTCAACACCCTGACCACGTAGCAGTCTATCAAGATGACAGTGCTCCACCACATCGCTCCAATGTCCTCCGCGAATGGTTCGAGGAGCATGCAGGAGAGGTCCAACGACTGAGCTGGCCAGCCCGGAGCCCTGACATGAATCCCATCGAGCATATCTGGGATGCTGTTGAAGTCAGGCTCCGGGGACTGGATCATCCGCCCACGAACGGGCAGCAACTATCTTCGGCTCTGCAGAATATCTGGTGTCAACTGCCTCCAGAAGTGTACCAGGGACTTGCAGACTCACTACCACGCCGTATTGCTGCACTCCACAGGGCCAGAAGTGGCCCGACCAGATATTAAGTAACTATCCCATGAGTTTTGCTAACTCAGTGTATATTGCGGCAGAATATAAGTTTAGAAAACCATAATGTTCCACTTTCATTTTTTTACCTTCAACTTCTTCGGATTTCTGATGTATAAGAAATACGAAGAGCAGATAGTTTACAATAAGTAAATGACCGAAGTGCGCGGTGTCTATTTACTTATCGGGTGTCACTGTATTCTTTTCAAACTGTTTTGCATAAAAGCAGATTAAAACAACTTTACTCATGTTTCACACGTTTCTAATTCATTGATCAGTGTGTGTAGAAACTCACGAATATAAAAAAAAAAACTCAGAAAACTGCGGTTTCAAAACATGTCGCGTGGTGAGAAAATTCATACATCCACACAAAACTTTTCCCTCACTTGGAGCTGCTTCTGGGAATTAGCATCCGGACTTAATTCCAGTTTGTTTTTTCTGTACCAACATACAGTGATATTTTACAGGGTGGTCCAACAAAAACTAATACATTTTGGTAGCTAAAAACGGTTTCTTATTAATGAACAGATTATCATTATCTTTTAACATATTCATATTGGCCTAATACGGAAATGTTTTTAATAATAAAATATATGCAAATACGGGTTTTTCATTTTTCATACTGGATAAGGCTATCTTTCTCTTTTATCACCAAATGTAAGCGGTTAACGATATTGAAAATGGCACATTAAAACATTGGCACATTTGAGCTATCTCTCTTCTGATTGCGTCTTTCAGGTCACAAAGAGTTTCCGTCTGGTAAGATAAACTTTGCTTTTTAGAAATCGCCATAATCTCTTTGGAGGAGGCCACGCTATTGGAACATTTCCTCCAATCAATCTGTCTTAAGTAAAAACAGAAAGCAAGATATGTTTTACACAGATGGTTATGGGTGGGGGGGGGCACTATCAAGTTGGAATGTTACGTTTTCTAATATGCCTCTTTGCCCGATGTCAGGAATAACGTGATCATGTAAAACCGGTTGTTAGTGTGCACCTGCGATTGCCACTGTCACCAAAATAGATCGTCCTGCGCTTCGAAGAAAATCGCTTTGAAATTTGCAGTTGCAACCATTTCTATACTTAGGTACACATTCTAGCAGCCAAAAAAGTATTTAAACTAACTTGCTTATTTTACAATTGCAAACATTCCGCTATTATGCTAATATGAACATGTTAAAATATTATAATCTACATTTAGTGGCCATTTTATTAAGAACACCTCCACTATACTGTGTTGCACCACCCCTAGCAGGTATAACAGCACGAACACGTACTGGCATGGATTCATTTAGCTGCTGGAAGCATTGTTCCGTTATGTTTGTTCATGCGGATACAACAGATGCTCCCAATTGATTTTTATTGGATGGTGGTGGATCCTTGTCTCGAATAACCCATTTCAGCTCACTCCAAAAATGTTCGATTGGGTTCAAATCCGGGGACTGTGGTGGCCAGAAAGTAAACTGAATTCATTATCGTGCTCCAGGAACCATTCCATGACGGAACGAGCCTTGTGACGAAGCACTGTCCTGCTGAAAGTATCCTTCCAATGGGGGAAACTCAGTAGCCATGAAGAGATGAACGTGGTCAGCAAAATTGTTCAGGTAGCCCTGACCATTAAGGCGTTGTTCTACATGTATCAGCGGACCAAGGGTATGCCAGAAAAAAATTCCCACTACAGAGCGTCCACCAGCCTGACAGGAGGGGTCCATCGCTTCGTGCTCTTTTCTCCAACTCCTGCGTCGGCCATCTGCATGGTGCAATAGGAAACGGGATTACTCCGACCAGCAGACCTTCTTCCAGTCGTCAACGGTCCAATGTTGGTGGTCATGGGCAAATTGAAGACTTTTTTGCGGTTTTGGGTGGAGATCAAAGGCAACTGTAGCCCATCCTAAATACTGCGTGTAGTGCCTTCAGAGATGTTATTCGGCTTTCCATTGTTTTGCTCCACGGTTAGTTGAGGGGTTGTCACGTTTCTATTTGCATGAACAAGCATTTTCATCCTACACTAACTTCTTGTATCGACCAGTTGTTTTCGACCACAGGGTTGTCTCTGGCTGGTTCATTTTTGGTTGCTTAACCAGTCTTGGTAAACTCTTGAAATGGTTGTTCGGGAAAAGTCTGAAAGACATGCGGTTTTGGAAATACTCAGATCACCTCGCTGAGCACCAAATAGTATCCCGTGCTTGAAGTCGCCCAGATGCTTTGTTTTCCCCACGATGATGATCAAAGCACTTGCAGTTGACAGGTAAGTTCTTGCTTTATATTGGTACCAACTACACGTGACCAACTTATACATAGCAATTGCTATGCCAACGGATTTGCATAGTCATGGGTGTTCCTAATAAAGTGGCCACTCAGTGTATGCGTTAATAAAACCATTATCAGCTCTCAAAGTGATTAAGTTTTTTTTTGGGCCACCCTGTACATTCTTGTACTTACCAGCACTGAAGAAAGGCAACTTCCCTTTACTTGGGGTACGATGAGAGATATTCTTTCACGATATCCTGCCGATGAATCAACTAAAAATATAAAAAATTCAGTAAACAACATTTTCGACATCCTTCCAAACCAATGTCCCAGTTCCTAATTTACTTGTTTATGATGTGTAAAATAATATAAATATAAACATGTCTTACAAGACGTATTTGTGATTCATGTTGGTGCAGTATAGGTCGCTCCAATGAATTACTGACTTCCAACATGATACCATCATAGGATATGATACAAGTTTGCACGCGACATTTATTTTCATTTGGCAATTACCCCACTCATGGTCAATTGGAAATCTCAAAGAGAAATGTCAGCAGTAAGCTAAAGAAAATGACATTGTGATCATCTTCAGGTGAAATAACTGCTACAGAGCTCCGAAATGCCACTTCTCAAGTATCACCAGTATAATGATTACATCTAAACGTTGCATGGTCAGTACTGCTGTGAATATCATGATATAAAAAGGTCCAAGAATAGCATGACGGTAAACTTTTATCAGCTGTCGCCTCATTTAAAGTGCTCATACGAGAAGACGAAGTTGACATCGATAGAAGCAAAGGAAAACCAGCATCGCTTCGATCACCTGCACTCCGCCGAGGGAAATAAACGAGCCTGAAGGGTGAGCAGCAAGAAGGCTTCGGGATTCGTCGAACAGGTGGGTAATCAAATGAGGGAGCGAAATCATGAGGATAAAAAAGGAGACGAAAAGATTTCGACAAGTCTAGTAATCGATCTCAAGTTTATGAGAAGACTTCACGCTCGTCCTCGTTTGAACATCTATATAATTTGAATTTGACTTTGTGAGTGTCACATCGATTTAGACTTTTTTCCAATTCCACATAGATAATATCAAGTGTATGTGTGAGTGATTTTTTGTTTTTGTGAGTGACCCTCCCCTGGTGATTTCCGGAGGAGGTTTCACCCCCTCCATCGAACTTTTATCCTCTCTTTCATTATCATGGACAACAGCAATGATCATGAAGGAGTTATACGCTAAAACTGTATACCTGTGGTTCACCAGTCTGGGGCTCATGCAATTTCTGTGCTTCAGAGATTATACCCGATTAGGTTGAGGATGCTCTGCAGACAGCAAAATTTGGCAGATCATATGAGGCGTTGAGCGCAAAAGTGGCCCAAGCCGAAAAAAATATGTTCTGAGAAAATCCACAGAATTCTTCCATATTATGTATGCAAAATGGAATTTAGCGACTTCTGTTGGTACGCACACCAAACTATGGATGGGCCACAATGGCACTGTAAAAAGCAATCTATCAGCAATCTATCAGCAAGTTATTTCCACATGTTACTCTTTTTCAACATTATTGTTGGTTGGGCCACTATTGCGCTCAACGCCTCATATAGTGGGTGCCGACTTTGTTAAGGTTGGACAAAGTACCTGCTTCGTGCTAACCTCAGACATCTGGCCGTCCTTGTCCAGGATGCATCTTCGTTGATAGAAGAATCGTACCCGAAAGAATACATGTCCGACTTTGGGGAAGTGCTGAAAGTAGCATATCCAGAACACTCGGATTCTCCCCTGCAAAAGACTGGCCACATCATTGTGGACATGAGACTTCAGGAGGATATTCCTGACTTCCTTTAATGCACGGAGAACGCGTCTCCGTGACTTACAAGGGTTAAAGGCAGTGCTGCTGGTACTGCAAGAAACCATCTCACGTGAGGAAAGATTGTTCTCTCCTCACGAAACGTGAGACTTGCCAGCATTGTTGTCCAGAGAGGATCTTTATAGTATCAGCAGCTCCACCGTCACCACCTAAGAGAGTGTTATCCCAGCAGCCAGCAGTGATGACATCGATGACATCGCCTGCAAAATCATCTGTTCACCTCCTCCTCGAAGACTGCGTACAACGCCATCTCTGCTGCCTCTTCCTGCAGAACCGAGGGAGTAAATGCCTCATCTGCCTCCTCCATCTACAAAAATTCCAGAAGTTGATCTCCCTCCTCAGCCATCAAGCAACTCTCGATGTTAGGGAAGGCAAGCTCTGCAGAAGATGACGTAGACGTTTCATTATGTTCCGGATCAGTGTTTGCAGAGAAAGAATTTCCAGCTCTTCTGCCATCAGCGCTAAAATCGATGTCGCAGCCTCTGCGGATTGTCTCTACTTCTTCTCCGGCCAGATTGACATTCTCAGCTGGGAGAATGAAGCCATCACTGATGGTACGGCGGGATCATCTTCGTTCGCCAAGAGTCCTCACAAGAAAAAATCTAAACGACATCACAGCAGAAGGGATGGGTTTGCTACCTCTTCTTCTACTGAGAGAGACAACGGTGCAAGCTGTTAGCACAGCCATTCTTCCTTTTTGGGTCGAGCAAGATCCCCAAGACAGAAGACATCAGAGCCTCCTTCTACACCTGACAGCCTTAAGTCCCCAGCAGACAAAGGTCAGACTCCGACATCTTAACACCTCAATGAAAGTCGTATCACTGAACGTGCGTTGTCTTCGCTCTTTGTTCAAGCAATCGGTTCTATCAACATTCGTTGCCCTGTACAGGCCGAAGATTCTCCTACTACAAGAGGTGAAGTTGGCCACTTCACAAGAATGGTACAATCGTCCCAGTTTTCGCTGCCAATATCCATGCGGACAGTAGTTCATTAAGTTCTCGTCACAATAAAGGCAGGGGGTTGCAACCATCATTTTCATTCCCTCCATTATGGTGTCAAATTGTGCGTATGACGACCAGTGCAGGGTAATTCAAAACGATTGTATCATCTTTTTGTCTGGATATGTCTGTCGTCTGTGCGAGCAAAACGCATTATTCGATTTATGGACAAGTACTACACCAAACAATTAGTGTGGAGCCACCTTCCACCAAAGGACCACAGTGTCATCAAGGGTGGACTTATTTTTAATCGACAATGCATTTTCTGGTTCACCTGGTTCAATGGAGGTCATTCCCTGTTTATTTTCGGACCACAGTGCCATCATGTGGTCGTGCACTCTCCATTTACTGCATCAACTGCAGGCACTAGCCGTCATCGAAAATGTTTCCTGAACGTTTCTCTACTAAGCAAAACAAGATGCCACCTCTTTTCACAACAAGGTTTATTCACCATAAATACGTATATCAAGTGCTACGCATTTTTCAAAATGACTGAGGAATACAACACGACAATCGAACAGTAAAGTGTACATTTCTTCGGGTGGGGCGAAAGCTTTCACGAAGCTCACCCTACATGAATAAATTCCAAATGAATACACTGACAGAAAGAAAAATAACTCCGAAAACACTATTCCACATAATAAATTTTCGGAGTTATTTTTCTTTCTATAGTTGTGTCCACAGTTTTTGGCTTGATTCCATTGAAATACACTGAAATAGGCAAAAGCCTGACTAATCCCAGAGGTCTTCCACATTAAGAAAAATAATAAGATTGACGATTGTCAGAAGATTGGGAGATGGGGCGGGGGTGGATGATATCATATCTTTCAATAATCCGAGAGGGAAACATTGCCAGTGTCAACGAAGTTGACATCAAGAATATGCCTCGGTTTTCTAGACTATGCATAACAGAATATGCCTCGATTTTCATTTCCATCGGGTTATTCAGTTTTCCAGCCACCAGGTCATTGTCATGGCTCTTCATCGTCTGCACCTTGTTCATCAAGAGATCTTGGAGAAACTTACCAAGATGAGTCATGTTCAGATCCGAGTGGATGTAATGATATTTTACGGTCCTTCTTCAGTGCCGGGCAATGGTCCTCAGGGTAACATTCTAGAACGATTGGAGTTCAGTCCATCTGCTTTTACATATGGTCGCCCACTCAGGCATGCCATAGATGAGGATGGTCCGAATCATCGTCTTGTACAGTAGCAGGTTATTATCGATGCTTAGGGCATTCTTTCGACCCAGGAGAGCTATGAGGCTGTACTTAGCCTTCTTGCTTTGTTCAGAACTTAAGTCACGTGACAGTTCCAGGAGAGTCTTGAGTCGATTATAATGACAAGGTACCTGTAATTGTCGACCCATTCGAGTTCCTTTCTGAATAGGACAAGAGAAATGGGGGACGCTTAATCTTTTTGTTGAAGTACATAGTTTTGTATTTTCCGACGTTAAGGTTCACATTCCAGCAATTAAACTAGTCTTCAAATTTCTTCAAGGCATTCTGCAGACGAGTGATAATGTAATATGACTGGGACGTCCAAGCCATGATGGCAGTACCATCAGCATAGAAAGGTAAATTAAAATGTTCTGGTTTTGGGAAATCATGTACAAAATAATTAAATAAAACAGGCCCAAAGGCAGAACCTTGTGGGATACTGGCCTTTACCTTGCGGGGAGTGGAGAAGGTTTCGCCAACTTAAGCTTCATAGAACCTGTCGCTAAGAAAGAATTTCATCATCAAAATCAAACCAGGTGGAAACTCGTCTCTAATCATCTTATAGATTAGGCCTTTGTGCCACACTTGATCGAAAGCCTTATGGACATCAAGAAAAACCACGGCACAGTACCTGGATAGGTTCAGTGGGGAGCTCAGATTTTCAACAAGCTTCCATATCTGCATCTGACATGAATAGGCGGCATGATAGCCGAACTGCTCTTTCCGAAATAGATCATTGGTGAGATAGTGGTCCTTGAACTTGGTGAGGATCTTTGCTCCAAAACTTTGGATATCGACAGGAGTAGACTGATAGGTCGGTAGCTCGCAGGACTTGCAGGATTTTGCCCCTGCTTGGGGATACTTAACATAATAGTTTGCTTCCAAAGATTCGGGAAATAGGATAACTTCCAACAATCGCTTATGATATTTGAGATGTCATCAATAATGTTGTTCAGCAGATTCCTTAGGGCGTTATTACTTACCTTGCCTCTTTTGGAGCCTTCCTCAGTTTCAGATTTCTGATGATGGCAGCTATCTCGCCAGTGTCGATTTACATCTTCGATGTAAGTTGGGGGACTTCATCAAGTTTGATAAGACCATCTTCCACACGCTGGGACATGAGTTGACTCTCAGGATTATTTTATCATGAGTAAGAAACTGCATCTCTGGGGAATCTGCAATTATTTCAGCTTTATCCTGATTAGTTTGGACGTAATTACCTTGAGGGGTGCGAAGTGGAGGAAGCGGGTCATTCTTTTTCATCTGAAGAACTCTAGCCATGTTCCAAATAGAATTGTCTTGACCCAGCAAGCTTTTCAGCTTGTCATTCCACCTAGCTTTGCGTAGCTATTTTATTTCATCCTGGAATCTTCGTACTAACCTGTGATATTTGGTTTTTAGCCAAGGTACATGATAACGTTGCACAGCCTGCGGGTCTTGTTTCTTTCTGCAATCAATCATTGGATTCCTGGGATAAGAAGATTTATTTTTCAATTGATAGACATTAGCTTCATTGGCACGATTTATTCGTCTGTTGTTGTCTTCAAGACGCTGATCGATGTGATCCGTACAGTTTGCTCTATCGTGTTGGCACTCATGGTCCTTGCGGATTTCTTTGAATGGCTTCCAATCTTGCTAATATTTGAATTCTTCTCTAGAATTGATATTGTCTTATTCAAAGTTTAACGCTACAGGCTTGTGGTCAGAAGAAAGGTCATCAATCGTGACCTTGTATGGCTTGAAGAAACAAGCCTTTATCAGTGAGATTTCCAACACATCACCTACAGGGAAATAGTCATTGTAGTAAGTGTCTTCCACTGGCCCTGCAGCAATGATGTCATCCTTTCTTTATATATACCGGTATAAATTCATTCCATTGCAGTTTCGTCTTCTGGAGTTCCAGTTTGGATGTTTGGCATTAAAGTCACCAGCCAGTATGACTGGAATTTCACGATCTAAGATAAGAGTTCTTCGAGATAGCTAACGTCGAGAGTATGCATAGGTGAATTTTAGAGTGCACCAAACTTCACTTCACCAAGGGAGAGGTCATTGATGATGATGGACGCTAATTCCATACCTGTGTAAGTTTTGGACATCAATTCTTGATATTTTTATTCCCTTCTTGATGATGATCGCAGCACCATCAGACCCACAACTTGGGGTGATTGGAGTCATACGATCGTTACGGTACACACAATAACCTGTACCTGTTGAAATCTCGGCTTCACTTGAGGTGTGTTTTACAGAGGAAAGCAATGTCGATTTCCTGCTTCAACAGAAAGTTGTGAAACTATACGCTTTCAGGAAAACCCCCTAGCGTTTCTTATCACGCAACGAAGTTCACCTTTTTTGATATCAGTATAATGTCTTGTAGCCATGACGAAATTATTTGGTCGTAAGAAACCTACTCAACTGTGGGTAACGTTTGTCTAGATTTGTAAACAAATGTTTTATTCGTCCAATTCGTTTATACATACTTTGTTGTTCATTAATATAGAGACCTTTTTCGTTTGGCTTAGACACTGCAGCTGCAAAAGATTTGTCCGCGGTCAGCTTGGCACTATGCATCCTTTTAATCTGGGGATATTTTGTAGAACATAATAAAGGGAGAACAGAGTTTCCGACTAGTTTCGCCATTTATTCCCGGCTTTATCAAGGATCAGCCAAAACGCATCAGAAATGGCGAAACTAGTCGGAAACTCTGTTCTCTCTTTATTGTGTTTTAAGTTCTCTACCAATTTTATTGATAGAAACAGCGCTAAGGACTGTTCACTCAACGACCTCATTTTGTATAGCTTGAAGTGTGCTGTCCTCCACATTTTACGCACTGCGGGGGGGTCTTGTCCTTTAATCTTGGGGCATTTTCTTGACTGGTGCGCCTGTGCGCATTTGTTGCAACGAGGGTCTTCCGTGAAGCTCATGGATAGTTGTCTGAAGCACAGGCAGTTGCAGCACTGTGGTGGCTTCTTGTTCCCTCGGAAGACTTCTACTAGATCTGATAGTGGACTGTTAAGCGTGACACTCTTCAATGACTGGTTATGTTCGCTATTGGGGAGCAGAACCAAAACCATAGGCATTTCTATTGATACTTTTGCTTTCCTAAGTCTGACTACGAGTCCTCCACATCTGATGCACTTAGGGGGGGGGTCTTGTCCTTTAATATTCGGGCAGTCTCTTGACTGGTGTGCCTCTACGCATTTGTTGCAACGAGGCTTTTCCATGCAGCCCATGGATACGTGTCCGGAAGACTTCTATTAGAACTGCTAGTGGACACATGCGAGTGACAGTCTTTAATGACTGGTTATGTTCGCTGTTGGGATCAGATCTAAAACTACAGGCATATCTATGGATCCTTTGTCTATCCCTACTTTGATTACTTTTTCCGGGAAGTAGTTAGCTCTTCTTAGGTCTTCTTGTAAGTCTTCTAGATCGTGCATAACATCAACATTTCGAATAACGTACTTCAACACAGAAATGTTACATTGGGGGAGGCCGTGGCTTGGTGGGCTTTCACTGCAACACAACTTCAGTGAAGTTAAACTACATCAGGCATGGCTAGTCACTGGATGGGCGGCTCATCAGTGACTCAGGATCTTTATCCCACTGGCTGCTGTGACAATCATACAGCAGTCGTTAATCCAGGTCCATCCAGAGACCCAACTCATCGGCCTCAGTCCATACAGGCTCTGGATGGACGTATTGGATTACAATGAATTAAAAAAAAATAAACAACTTCTCGAACTTCATGTGAAGGTGCTGAATTTTCAAAATATCGTCAGCTTTGATACCAGCGACGAGTTTCTTTTAAATAACTTGGTCTAGACATTTTAATTTTACTGTCTCTGCTCTGCCTGTATGCATTATGATTTTTTCTAGTGGTAAATGCTTCTTCATCTCGTCCAGAATTTCTTTAGGAGGCTTACCATGAGTGCGTATTATATTGGTGGGACATATGATTTTTTTACTTACCTTTTGGCTGATATTATTGACCGAGTCATTTTGTCCATTTCTGATGCGTCTTCGCTGGCGGCAGTGAAAACTTCAGCATTGAGGTTGGCGATCTTTTTCACATTATCTAATCTCGTGTCTTTCTTGAATTTCTTATATTTCACGTCAATCCAAGGATTGTCATCAGTAATACGGTCTTCTTCTGTTTTGTTTTTGCGACTGGGGTATAGGTGGTACGGAAGCGTCCATGTACTTATCCTCCTTCTCCATATCAATACTCGGTTTGATATTGGGACTGGCAGTGACGGACTTGGTTGCAAAGGCATTTTAATCAATAAATCGAATTCTTTAAGTAAAACTAACCTTTGTTCTTGAAAACTCTGATCCATGTCTGACACCAGTTGTTGGCATAAATCATGATGCCATCAACTGTTGCAAAACGCTTGTCTGTGGTGAAGGAGACATATGAAAATCGAACAGTGAAATGTACATTTCTTCAGATGGGACGAAAGCAGCGCTTTCACAAAGCTCATCGAACCAGAATAAATTCCAAATGAAATACACTGAGGTAGTCAAGAAACCTAACCAACCCAAGCGGTCTTCCATATTATACAAAAAAGAAAATAAGATTGACGATTGTCAGAAACAAAATAGAAACGTAATAAAAAAAAATTTAAAAAAAAATAAACAACGAGAAAGGAGATTATCACATCTTCCAATAGTCCGGAAAGAAACGTTGCTAATGTCTTCAAAGCTGATGTCAAGAATGTGCCTCGGTTTTCGATGCTTCATTTGCCATTTCATATCCATTGAGTTCTTCAATATTCCAGTGAGTATTCTAGGTCAATGTCTTGAATCTTCATCTTCTGCACCATAATCAAAAGGAGGACCTGTATAATTTTCTGATATGGACCATGTTTAAATCTGAATGGATGGATTGGTTTTTCACAGTCCTTCTGTCAAGGTGGGCAATGGTCCTCAGAGTAACATTCTGGAATGACTGTAGCTCGCTCCAGATAGTCGTCCACGCAGGCATTCCATAGAGGAGTATCGTCCGAATAATCGACTTGTACAGAAGTAACTTATTGTCGATGCTGAGGGTGCTGTTGCGATCCAGGAGAGCTGTGAGACTGTATTTAGCCCTCTACGCTTTGCTCAGAGCGTAGATCACATGACGATTCCACGAGAGTCGATGATAACGCTAAGATATTTGTAGTTGTCTACCCAGTCCAGTTTCTTATTGAATAGAACAAGAGAATCTGGGGGACGCTTGAACTTTCTGTTGAAGTACATAGCCTCGCACTTTCCGACGTTAAGGTTCATCTTCAAGGAGTCCTGTAGACGAGTGATAACATGAGCCAATTTGTGTGCCCATGTCATAATGTCAGTATCGTCAGCAAAGAAACATAGATTAATATATTTGGGTTTCGGGAAATCATGCACAAAATAATTAAATAGCACGGAGTACAGAACCTTGAGAGACAGCGGCCTTTACAACACGAGGCATGGATAGATTTTCACCAACTTTAGCTTCGTAGGACCTGTTAGTGAGAAAGGATTTCACCATCAAAATCAAATCGGGATGGAACTCGTCTCTAATCATCTTGTAGACAAGGCCCCCATGCCACACTTAGTCAAAATCTTTACTGACATCGAGGAATACCACTCCACAGTATCTGGAGAGGTTCAAGGGGGTGCTCAGATCTTCTACGGGCCTCCATATCTGCATCTGACAAGAGTGGGCGGCACGAAAGCCAAACTGATCTTTTCGAAGTAGATCAATGTCGAGACAGTGGTCTTGGAATCTGGTGAGGATCATTTAGACGTTGAGGGGAGCAGACTAATAGGTCGGTAGCTCGAGGGAATTGCTCGGTTTTGCCCCTGCTTGGGGATTCTCAAAACAATAGATTGTTTCCAAGATGCATGGAAGTAAGAAAATTTCCAGCAGTCGCTAATAATATTGGTGAGATAGTCAATACCATTCTTTGGGAGATTAATTAGGGCGTTATTGCTCACCTTGCCTCTTCCTGGAGCCTTCTTCTTTCTCAGTTTAATTATGATGGTGGCGATCTCTCCGGCCTGCATGTTGTTCTTCGTTAAAAGCTACGGGACTTCATCAAAGTTGACAAGACTTTCTTCCACACGCTGAGACATGATTTCGCTTTCCGGGTTGTTGATGATACGAGTAACAAATTGCATTTCTAGTGAATCTGCAATGACTTGGGCTATGTCCTGATCAGTTTGCACATAGTCATCTTGTGGTGTACGAAATGGAGGAACCGTATTCTTCTTCTTCTTCTGTAAAGCTCTGACCATACTCCAAATGGAATTGTCTTCTCTGAAATTTATGTCGACATTGTCAAAGTTCAACGCCACAGCTAGTGGTCAGAAGAAAGGTCATCAATATTGTACGGTTTGAAAAAAACCCATCAAGTGCGAGTTGTCCAAAACATCACTAGTAGGGGAATGATCGCAGTAGTAGGTGGCCTCCACAGGTCCAGCCAAAATGATATCATTTTTCCTTGTATGTGCCTATAGAGAATCAAGCCATTGTAGTTCTGCGTTCTGGAGTTCCAGCTTGGGTGTTTGGCATTTAGGTCATCAGCCAGGACGACTGGAGTGTCACCAATAAAGAGTTCATCAAGCTTGCTAACGTTAAGATAATGTTTAGGTGAATTGTAGAGCGCCACGAACTTCACTTCACCACAGGAGACGTCATTGATAATGATGGAGGCCGATTCCATATCTGCATAAGACTTGGAGACTAATTCTTGGTGTTGAATTCCCTTCTTAATGATGATCGCAGCGCTCCTAGAAGCACATCTTGCAGCATTTGAAGACATATTATCTGTACGGTACACACAATAGCCAGGTAGCTTGAAGTCTTGGCTTGGTATAAGGTGCTTTTCACAGAGGAAAGCAACGTCGATTTCTTGCTTTATCAAAAAATTGTTAAACTCGATGCGCTCTCGGGGTATCGCCCTAGCGTTCCATATCACGCATCGTAGTTCACCTTTGTTGATTACTGTATAACGTTTTGCAGACATACTGAAATTAGTTTGTCGTAAGGAGCCCACTCAACTGTGGGTAACTTTTGTCTAGATTAGAAAACAGATGAATGATATGTCCTAATTGCTTATACATACCTAGTAGGTCGTTAATGTTGAGGCCTTTATCCTCTGGCTTAGATACAGCAGCAGCATAGGATTTTGTCTGCTGTTACTTTGGAACTAGGCATCCTTTGAACGTGGGGTATTTTAGACATTGGGTGTATCTTGAAGTGTGCTGTCTACCACATCTGACACACTTTGGGGGGGTCTTGTCTTTAATCCTGGGGCAATCTCTAGACTGGTGCCCCTGTGCTCATTTGTTGCAACAAGGATCTTCCATGCAGCCCATGGCTACATGTCCGAATCGCAGGCAGTTGTAGCATTATAGTGGCTTCTGGTTCTCTCGAAAGGCCTCCACTATCACTGCCAGTGGCCCAATACGTGTAATGTTCTTATATGACTGGTTGTGTTCGGTGTTCGGGAGAAGAAACAAAACTATCGGCATATCAATGGATCTTTGGTTTTCCTTAATCGAATTTCTTTTTCCGGGAAGTAGTTGGCTCTTTTTAGATCTTCTTGGAAGTCATCCAGATCATAGGTAACATCAACATTTCGAGTGACGAACTTCAGTTGATGATGCTGAGTTTTTAAAATATTATCAGACCTAATTCCAGAGACTAACTTGTTGTGAGTTTCTTCGTCTTCACATTTAACTTTGACTATTTAAGCTCTGCCCGTTTGAACGGTGATCTTTTCTACTGGAACATGCTTCTCGAGCTCAGTTAATATCGTCTTAAACGGGACGCCATGTGTCCGCACGATAGTTGGTGGTACATACCTCTTCGTGATCCTATGGTCTTTATTAGCCAAGAGACTCTGTCTATTGTTTGGATTCCTCATTCTAGACGCGCTGACGACTTCTTCGTTTACTCTGGAGACGGTCTTTATGTTATCGATCCTCGTTCCTTTTCTGGATTTTTTATTAGCAACACCAGTCTATCAGAGTAACTTCTCTCATAGCCACCGTTTGTCGAGCTGTTATTTTCAATTATATCCATAGACTCCACACTTTTAGCACAGAAAATATTTTTAAAACCAACACTTAACTTGCTGTTATCAACCGCTATACCTTCCGTGGAGTTTCCTGCCTTTGGAGTCCCGGAGCATTTCACAAACGCTTCCTTAAGTTCACTTACCTTGTCAATAACATCTCTACGAGAGTCTTGAATTTCCTTTTTGATATCTTCGAACTTCTCCTCAAAATTTTTGTGTAGGGATGCGACTTTTTCTTCCAGTGCACTATACTTAGCGTCTAATTCATCCCGGAGAGCTTCTATCATTTCGTTGAACACTAGGTCAAAAGCAGCAAACCTAGCATCCAAGCAAGCATCCCGGTAAGCCTTTTCACAAGACACAGTCTTACTATCCGCCACTAGCAAAGGCTCCTTACAATGCAATCAGGCCATTTATATACATAGCTAACTAATCAGGTTTCTATTACACAGATACATTGAAGATTTACGGTCCAATCAGAAAAATTATCCTGGACAGTGATTTATACATTTTAAGTGTAGTACAGGCCAATAAGGTAGATTATAATATACAGCATACAACATAAGCAGCAGATTAAAGATTTATACATTCACTGACTCAAATATTTATTGCATATGCCGATAATATGAATAATTCATAAAAAATTAGCAGGAAGCAAGGATAACGTAGAATGACAAGACTAAGGATACATAGTAAGGATGACATCATTGCTGCAGGGCCAGTGGAGAACA
This sequence comes from Rhysida immarginata, assembly GCA_023313115.1. Classification (NCBI taxonomy): domain Eukaryota; kingdom Metazoa; phylum Arthropoda; class Chilopoda; order Scolopendromorpha; family Scolopendridae; genus Rhysida; species Rhysida immarginata. The sequence goes on from JAHWFO010100866.1 coordinate 537,750, forward strand.
CTTACTACTGTGACCATTTCCCTATAAGTGACGTGTTGGATATCTCACTGACGAAGGGTTTCTTCAAGCCATACAACATCTTCATGATTGATGACCTTTCTTCTGACCACAAGCAAATGGCGTTAAACTTTGACAATGTCCACATCAATTTCAGAGAAGAAGTCAAGCATCAGGAAGATTAGAAGTTCTCCAAAGAAATCCTCAAGGACCATGACTGCCAACTTGAAAGAGGAGCGTGTTGAAGATAATAACACGCAAATAAATAGTGCCACTGAAGCTATTGCCTATCCATTGGAAAACAAATCTTCTCATCGAATTGTGCTTACCCCAGGAATCGGACAGTTGATCTCAGGAAGAAATAGGATCCATAGGCTTTGGCAACGTTTTCGTGTACCTTGGCTAGAAACCAAATATAACAGGTTAGTACGAATAGTCCAGGCTCGCGACAATTCCATTTGGAGCATGGTTAGAGCTCTACAGAAGAAGAAGAATGGTACGGTACCTCCACTTCGCAACCCTGACGGTAATAACGTCCAAACTAATCAGGATAAAGCATAAATAATGGCAGATTCCCCAGAGATGCAGTTTCTTACTCCTGATAAAACTAATCCCGAGAGTCAACTCATGTCACAGCGTGTGAAAGATGGTTTTATCAAACTTGATGAAGTTCCGCAATTTACATCGAAGATTAACATCTAGACTAGCGAGATAGCTGCCATCATCAGAAATCTCCAGGAAGAGACAAGGTAAGTAATAACGACTTAAGTAATCTGCCGAACAACATTATTAATGACATCTCGTATATCATAAGCGATTGCTGGAAGTTTTCCTACTTCCCGACTCCTTGGAAGCAATCTATTGTGTTAAGTATCCCCAAGCAGGGGGGAAATCTTGCAATTTCTGCGAGCTACGACCAATCCGCCTACTCCCGACGATGTCTTAAGTCTTGGAGAAAAACGATCCTCACCAGGTTGAAAGACTATTGTCTCATCAATGGTTTAATGCTGGAAGAACAGTTTGGCTTTCGAGCTGCCCACTTGTATCAGATGCAGATATGGAGGCTTGTTGAAGATCTGAGCACCCCACTAAAGCTTTCAAGATACTGTGGCATGGTTTTTCTTGATGTCAGTAAGGCTTCCGATCAAGTGTGGCACGAAGGGCAAATCTACAAGATGATCAGAGACGAATTTCCTCCTGATTTGATTTTGATGGTGAAATGCTTTCTTAGTGACAGGTTCTATGAAGCTTAAGTCGGCGAAATCTTCTCCACTTCCCGCAAGGTAAAGGCTGGTGTCCCAGAAGGCTCTGTCCTTAGGCCCGTTTTATTATATTATTTTGCACATGATTTCCGAAAACTAGAAAAATGTATTTTATATTTCTATGCTGATGATACTGCCATCATGGCATGGGCGCACTAGACATCTCACATTATCACTCGTCTGCAGAATGCCTTGAAGAAATTTGAAAACTGCTTTAATTGCTAGAAACTGAACCTTAACGTCGGAAAATGCAAAGCTATGTACTTCAACAAAAAGCTTAAGCTTCCCCCGGATTATCTTGTCCTATTCAATAAGGAACTCGAATGGGTCGACAACTAACCATCTTGGCGTTTTAATCGACTCAAGACTCTCCTGGAACTGTCATATGACTTGCGTTCTGAACAAAGCAAAGAAGGCTAAGTACAGTCTCATAGCTCTCCTGAGTCGGAACAGTGCCTTCAGCATCGACAATAAGCTACTACTCTACTCCCCTATAGCATGCCTGCGTGGGCAACCACATGTAAAAGTAGATGAAGTGAACTTCAGTCATTCCAGAATATTACACTGAGGACCATTGCCCAGCAAGGAAGATGAACCATAAAAAATCATTACATCCACTCGGATCTGAACATTACTCACCTTGGTATGTGTGTCCAAGATTTCCTCATGAACAGATGATTAAGAGCCATGACCATTAACTGGTGGCTGAATAATAAACAACCTGATAGAAATGAAGTGGCATACAAAGTATAGAAAACCGAGGCATATTCTTGATGTCAATTTCTAAGACATTGGCAACGTTTCGTTACCGGATTATTGGAAGATGAGATACCACCCTCCGCCCCCTTTCCCAATCTACTGACAATCATCAATCTTATTATTTTTTCATAATATAGAAGACCTCTGGGGTTAGTGAGGCTTTTGCGTATTTCAGTGTATTTCATGTGGAATTTATTCTGGTAGGGTGAGCTTCGTGAAGGCACTGCTTTCGTCCCACCCGAAAAAAAATGTACACTTCACTAAATAATAAAAAAGACAAGTGTGGATAATTGTAATGGTAAACTTAGAAATAAAAAACTCTTTCACCACAACGATAATAGATTGAAAATATACAACCTGATACTGGAAGTACTTTTCGGAAGCAATTGCTTCCATCATTCAGCAGCCCAGGAGCACCTCAAAGAAATTGAGAGAACAATTCGCTGTTCGATTGTCGATTGTCATCATGATCATCGGGAACTCACGCTCATCACTCATCACGCTCATGACGATCATGACGGACTAGCTCTTCTATTCTCGGTTCATGTATCATCTCATTGCTCTTATTTCATGCTGCGCCCTTTTTAGGGCGATATTCACCTTTCTATTACGTCTTATGTGCTGGTGCCTTGCTTTGGAATTAATATTCCCATAAACCAGTACATCAAAACGCTCATTATCCTTCTGGATCCCTGGTGTTGGGATTAATTTCCTCGCAAACCTGATACTATTTTTAGACTTAGGTACGTCCTTATAAGGACGAATATTTCTTTGAAACATCTAACCAGGCTACCAACAGTGGTTTCCGTATGCCAAATGAAGGAGTTCGTATACAATGACGTCATCACCAGAGATAAGCGTTTTGTTGCATTTAATGCCATCATCAGTGAAAAGCAGCTACCACTAAAGAATGATTTATGCCAACAATTGATGTCAGAAATGGATAAGAAATTTCAAGAACAAAGGGGTTAGTTTTACTTAAAGAATTAGATTTATTGATTAAGAATGCTCTTGCAACCAAGTCCGTGGCTGCCAGTCCTAATATCTTAGAGACTCCTGATACGGAGAAGGAGGATGAGTACATGGACGCCTCCTTACAACGGATACTATGTGGGAGCAAGGACGACCCTAGTCGCAAAAGGAAAACAGAAGATGATCCTACTACTGATGCCAACCCTTGGATTCACGTGATATATAAGAAATCGAGGAAAGAGACGAGATTAGATAATTAAAAAAAGGTTCCCAATGTCAATGAAGAAGTTTTTACTGCCACCAGAGAAAAACGCATCAGAAATGGACAAAATGACTCAGCCAAAAATATCAGCCAAAAGGTGACTAAAAGTTTATATGTCCCATCACTTATCATACGCACACAAATTGCATCACTCCACATGTTATGCACTTCGAGGGGTCTTGTCCTTTAATCTTGGGGCAGTCTCTTGAAGAAATTCTGAACGAGATTATGAAGCATGTACCATTAAAAAAATCATAATGCATACAGGCAGAGCAGAAACAGTAAAAGTGAAATGCCTAGACGAAGTTATTTATAAAAAACTCGCCGCTGGTATCAAAGCTGACGATATTTTGAAAAGTCAGCACCATCAACTGAAGTCCGAGAAAGTATTGAAATTGGTAATTCGAAATGTGGATGTAACCTACGATCTAGAAGATCTTCAAGAAGACCTAAGAAGAGTTAACTACTTCCCGGAAAAGGTAGTCAGACTTAGGAAAGCAAAAGTATCAATAGAAATGCCTATGGTTTTGGTTCTGCTCCCCAATAGCGAATATAACCAGTCATTGAAGAGTGTCACGCTTAACAGTCCACTATCAGATCTAGTAGAAGTCTTCCGAGGGAACAAGAAGCCACTACAGTGCTGCAACTGCCTGCGCTTCAGACAACTATCCATGAGCTTCACGGAAGACCCTCGTTGCAACAAATGCGCACAGGTGCACCAGTCAAGAAAATGCCCCAAGATTAAAGGACAAGACCCCCCCGCAGTGCGTAAAATGTGGACGACAGCACACTTCAAGCTATACAAAATGAGGTCGTTGAGTAAAGAGTCCTTAGCGCTATTTCTATCAATAAAATTGGTAGAGAACTTAAAACACAATAAAGGGAGAACAGAGTTTCCGACTAGTTTCGCCATTTCTGATGCGTTTTGGCTGATCCTTGATAAAGCCGGGAATAAATGGCGAAACTAGTCGGAAACTCTGTTTTCTCATTATTATGTTCTCCAAAATATCCCCAGGTTAAAAGGATGCATAGTTCCAAGGTGACCGCGGACAAATCCTTTGCAGCTTACCCCAGGAATCTGATCGAAGATTGCGTTATCGTGTACCTTGGCTAAAAACCATATATAACAGGTCAATATGAAGGCTGCAGGAAGAAAAAAAGAGTTACGTGATGCTACGTTGAATGAGAAGCTGAAAAGCTTGTCAGGTATCGAAAATTCCATTTGGAGCATGGTTAGAGCTCTGCAGAAGAAGAAGAATAATATGCTTCCTCCACATTGCACCCCTCTAGGTAATTACGTAATCCGGATAAAGCACAAAAAATGCTGATTCTCTAGAGATGCAGTTTGGTACTCCTGATAAAAATAATCCCGAGAGTCAACTCATGTCCCAGCGTGTGAAAGATGTACTTGATGAAGTCCCACAACTTGTATCGAATATTAACATCGAGAATGGCGAGGTAGCTGGCATTATCAGAAATCTGTAACTGAGGAAGACTGTAAGAAGAGACAAGGTAAGTAATAACGCCCTAAGCAATCTGCCGAACATTATTAATTACATCTCGATTATCATAGGCGATTGCTGGAAGTTTCCTACTTCCCCACTCCTTGGAAGCAATCTATTGTGTTAAGTGACCCCACGCAGAAGCAAAATCCTGAAATTCCTACGAGCTACTGACCTATCCATCTACTTTCGTCGATGTCCAAAGTTTTGGAATAAACAAAGCTCACTGGATTCATAGACCACTGTCTCGCCAATGATCTACTTCGGAAGGAGCAGTTCGGATTTCGTGCCGCCCATTAGTGTCAGATGCAGCAATGAAGGCTTGTTGAAGATCTGATCACCCCATTGGCAAGAAGGGCTAATCTACAAGATGATTAGAGATGAGTTTCCTCCAGATTTGATTTTGATGGTGAGATCCTTTCTTAGCGACAGGTTCTATCAAGCTAAAGTTGGCGAAAACTTCTCCACTTCCAGCAAGGTAAAGGCCTCTGTCCTTGGGCCCGTTTCATTTAATTATTGTGTACATGATTTCCCAAAACCAGAAAAATGTATGCAGATGATACTGCGATCATTGTATGAGTGCGTCAGCCTCCTCACGTTAACAGTCGTCCGCAGAACGCCTTGAAGAAATTTGAAAATTGGTTTAATTGTTGGAAACTAAACTTTAACACCGAAAAATAAATATATCAAACATTTTAGAACGACATATCTTGAACGAGTATATTAGAGTATTTAATAAGCTCGAAGCTGGTAGAATTTGATTCAGTGTTATTTCCTCTAATGATATCATTATGGTACAGTTGAAAAATTTTCAATGCCAAGCTGTGTACTTCAACGAAAAGCTAAAGCTTCCCCTGGATTTTCTTGTCCTCTTCAATAAAGAACTCGAATGGGTCGACAATTACAGGTACCTTGGCGTTATAATCGACTCAAGACTCTCCCGGAACTGCCACGTGACTTACTTTCTTAAAAAACTGAAGTAGGCTAAGTACAGCCTCATAGCTCTCCTGGGTCGAAACAGTGCCCAAGATGATCTTATCAACTTTTATAAATTACAGCAACATTTAACGAAGACTAACATTGAGGCTAGAGAGATCGCCACCATCATAAGCAAACTGAGGTAGAAGAAGGCTCCAGGAAGAGACAAGGTGAGCTATAACGCCGTTATGAATCTCCCGAAGAACTTTGTTGACGAGCTCACCAATTTTCTTTCTTCCCTGCTTCTAGGAAAGAATCTACTGTGTTGAGTATCCCTAAGCAGGGGTAAAATCCAGCACTTCCCGCGAGCAACCGACCTATTATCCTGCTCCTCTCGATGCCTAAGATTTTGAAGAAAACTATCCTCCTCAGATTCCAAGACCACTGTCTCATCAATGATCTACTTTGGAAAGATCAGTTTGGCTTTCGTGCTGCCCAGTCCTGTCAGATGCAGATATGGAGGCTCAGAGCTGTTGAAGGTTCCGTTTGAACCTTTCCAGGTACTGTGGGGTGGTATTTCTGGATGTCAGTAAAGGTTTTTACCAGGTATGGCATGGGGGCCTTGTCTACAAATTGAATACAGACGGATTTCCTCCCAATTTGATTTTGATGGTGATATCCTTTCTCACCGACAGGTCCTACCAAGCTAAAGTTGGCAAAAATCTATCCACGCCCAATGTGGTAAAGGCTGGTATCTCTCAAGGGTCCGTCCTCGGATCCGTGCTATTTAATTGTTTTGTACATGATTTCCCGAACCCAAAAACTGAAATCTACATTTCTATGCTGATGATACTACTATTATGACATGGGCACACAACCTGGCTCACGTTATCACTGGTCTGCAGTAGGCCTTGAAGATGTTCTAAGACTGGTTTAGCTGCTGGAAGCTGAACCTTAACGTCAGAAAGTGCAAGGTTATGTACTTCAAAGGAAAGTTCAAGCGTTCCCCAGATTCTCTTGTTCAAAGCAAAGAGGGATAAGTAGTCTCATAGCTCTCCTGGGTCGCAACAGTACCCTCAGCAGCGACAGCAAATTACTGGAGTACAAGTCGATTATTCGGCCCATTCTCCTCTATGGCATGCCTGCGTGGGTGACTATCTATAGAAGCAGATGGAGCGTACTACAGTCTTTCCAGAATGTTACCCTGAGGACCATTGCCCGGCTTGCGAGAAGCACTGTGAAAAACCAATCTATCCACTCATATTTAAGCATGGCCCATATCGGAAAGTTTATACAGCACGTCCTTTTGATTAAGGTGCAGTAGATTAAGATTAACGATAATGACCTAGAGACTGGAATGTTGAAGAATTCAATGGATATGAAGTGACATATGTCACTTGTCGTCAACTTTGAAGACATCGGCAACGTTTCTTTCCCGGACTGCTGGAAGATGTGATAATCTTCTTTCTCGTTGTATTTTTATGTCGTTTGTATTTTCTTTCTCACCATCATCAATCTTATTTTCATTTTTGTATAATATGGAAGACAGTTTGAGTAAGTCAGGCTTCTTGACTACCTCAGTGTATTTCGTTTGGAATTTATTCTTGTTCGATGAGCTTTATGAAAGCGCTGAGTTCGTCCTATCTGAACAAATGTGCACAATTCACTGTTCTAATGTCGATTGTCATCAGTAAGAATGGAATTCAACACCAAAGTTAGCCTCCATTTCTTTGCAGGTATGTAATCAGCCTCCTTCATTATCAATGACTTCTCCCTTGGTGAAGTGAATTTCGCGGCGGTCTACAATTCACCTAAACATTCTTTTGATGTTAGCAAGCTTGATGAACTCTGCAGTAGTGATACTCCAGTTGTCCTGGATGGTGACCTAAATGCTAATCACACAAGTTGGAACTCCTCAACGCAGAACTACAATGGCATGATTCTTTATAGTTATATACAAGGTAAAAATGACATCTTCGCTGCTGGACCTGTGGAGGACACCTACTACTATGATCATTCCCCTGCTAGTGATGTTCTTGATATTTCACTTGTGACGTTCCGGTTAAATGGAAGTCACGTATGTCCGATGAAGGGGTGGAGGAAGTAGTTTTGTGTTAGCAATTTTTAGGGAGAACTTCGTTAGTGTTCTGAATTGTTCGTTTGTTTTGTTATTTGTTTGCGTGTTTTGTGCTAGTTTATGGTGTTGGTCGTGTTTTATATGGTTGAAATGTAAATGCATATGAAACAGTGTTGTGATTCTTAATTGTTGTGTGGTTCTTTGTTGGCGATCGTAGTCAATGCTCTGTTGGAGGGGCAATTGTTAGATGCGTTTCTGAGATGATCTCTCATCCTCCGGCAGAGTATTGTTGCGGTCTCTTTCTAGGAAATTGTAATACGTCACTGGCTTGTTGTTTTTGTTTGTTATAGAGATTCTGTTTTTGTGTTTTGTTTTTTTTTTGAAAAAAATTCTTCGAAGTGTAAAGATGTTTTTCGTATGCGGCCCGTGTTTTACAGTCGAAATGGTTAAAAATTATCTTAAGCCATGAGATGCAGGACACGAACTGTATGTAAGATGTGTTGATTTATAAAGTTGTTTGTAATAATTGTTTTTTTTTATAAACGATGTCGTCATTAATTACGATGTTTTTTTGAGCGATTCGAACAAGACTACCGGGGCCACTAATCTCCAGAGATAAGAAGTTTCAAATGGAACTAGTGATGCGGAAGCCTTTCTCATTTTGGATCCCAGAATTTTAAAAGTTGAAACGGGGTGATATGCAAGAATTCAAGTAATCATGTTCGTTACGGCGATGGAGTTGGTGAGTTGACTTTGCGTTACTTTCATATACACTGGCGGTCGATTCGAACTAATTTGAAGTTAAGAAGAAATAAACAGCGGTGGCATTGGTCCTCCCGCCTATGGCATTGACTGAAGTTTAACTAGCGTCGACGTCGCGATCTAATGCGTGGGAAGCGAACGCCACTCCGCCGAACTGATTGTTTGCCAAGACTCACTGTAAAAGGGAATGTGACACCGTTCGCGGTCAACTATAATTTTATGTAATGTAGTCTGTAGTAGACCAGTTAAGCACCCTACCTGTATTAATAGAAGCCTAGCATTTGTCTGGGAATCTGGTCTACAGTGGAGTAAAATACTGAGTGCTTCTTTAAGTACATTCCCACAGTCGTGCTTAAGACACGTATGAGTATTGTAGAGCCTCAAGGCCCAGTTTGTCGACGTATCAGTATTCACACTTACCCACCAAGAGGGGTTACAGTTCCTCCCCCCCTTATCTGTTATTTAAAGGAGGCAACCAGCGCATGTTGGCGTTAATGTCTTGTTAGGAATACTTGATACGGGGGTATAGGGTGAATGCATATGTTATCTCAGCTGAGCCAATATTTTAATGCTCACTGTCGAGACACCAGAGGGCATTAATCCCTGCATGCAGGCTCTACCAATAATAGAGGGTAGGTGTGCCGGTTTTAACTTCCCGTGCAATCAGCACACTAGAACTATAATGAACATGTATTTAGTCAGTAGATAAGAAAGACAATTCCTAGGATCAATTCAGTAGTTTAAGAATAAGAATTTTATGTAAATGAGATATTGTACTGATAGTAATGACCAAATAAATGTACCTTAACCGAATAACTCAGTGTCAGGTGGAACCTCATTTTAATTTTGGGTCCCGAACCTTAGCGCCCTTTCACCTCAAAACCTATCGCTAGACGCGGGGTGATTCTAGCATTAATTGCGGGGGTGGGGGGGACGCATCGCACTAATAATAGGTTTCTTCAAGCCATACAACATCTTCACGATGGATGATTTTCTTCTGACCACAAGCCTGTGGCACTGAACTTCGACAATGTCGACATCATTTTCAGAGAAGAAATGAAGCATCAGCAAGACTGGAAGCTATTCAACGAAATCCTCATTGACCATGACTGCCATCTCCAAAAGCAAACACTATGGATGACATTGTTCGACGTGTTGAAGTCATCACCAGGCGAATAAACTGTTGCACTGAAGCTAGTGAATATCCACTGGTAAACAAGCCCGTTGATCGAAATATGTTCATTCCTGGATTCCAACGCTTGATTGCAGAGAGAAACAAGACCCATAGCCTTTAGCAGCGCTATCGTTTGTCTTGGCTAAAAACCAAATACAACAGATTAGTGCGAAGAGTTCAAGAAGAATTAAAATAGTTTCGCGACGCTAGATGGAATGACAAGCTCCAAAGCTTGTCGGCTCGCGACAATTCCATTTGGAACATGGCTAGAGTTCTTCAGATGAAAAAGAATGACCCGCTTCCTCCACTTCGCACCCCTCAAGGTAATTACGTCCAAACTAATCAGGATAAAGCTGAAATAATTGCAGATTCCCTAGAGATGCAGTTTCTTACTCATGATAAAATAATCCCGAGAGTCATCTCATGTCCCAGACTGTGGAAGATGGTCTTGCCAACTTGTGTGAAGTCTCACAGCCTACAACTAAGATCATCATCGAAGCCGGAGAAATCAATATCATCATAAGAAATCTGAAAAGAGGAAGGCTCCAGGAAAGGACAAGGAAAATAATAACGCCTTAAAGAATCTTCCAAAGAACACCCCTACCTACATCTCTAATATCATACGCGACTGCTGGAAGTTTTTCTATTTCCCGACTGCCTGGAAGCAGTCTATTGTGTTAAGTATCCCCAAGCAGGGGCAAAATCCTGCAATTCCCGCGAGCTACCGACCTATCAGCCTACTCCCGGCGATGTCTTAAGTTTTGGAGAAAACGTTCCTCACCAGGTTGAAAGACTATTGTCTCACCAATGGTTTAATGCTGGAAGAACAGTTTGGTTATCGAGCTGCCCACTCGTATCAGATGCAGATATGAAGATCTGTGCACCCAACTAAACATTTCCAGGTACGGGGTGTAGTTTTTCTTGTTGTGAGCAAGGCTTTTGATCAGTTGTGGCACGAATGGTTATTCTACAAGATGATAAGAGCCGGGTTCTCTTTCTGATTTGATTGTGATTCTTTCTCAGAGACAGGTTCTATCAAGCGAAATTTGGCAAAATATTCTCCACACCCCACAAGGTAAAGGCCAGTGTCCCACAAGATTCTGTCCTCGTGGCCATTGTCTTTAATTATTTAGTGCACGATTTCCCTAACCCCGAGAAGTGTAATTTATATTTCTATGCTGATGATACTGCCATCAAGGCATGGGCGCACCAGCCATCTAACGTTCTCACTCGGCTGCAGAATGCCTTGAAGAAGTTCGTGTACTCGTTTAATTGAAACCATTCACTGCTGGAAACTGAACTTATCTTCGGAAAATGCAAAGCCGTGTACTTCAACAAAAAACTTAAGTGTCCCCCTTATTCCCTGATTCTATTCAATAAGAAACTCGAATGGGTTGTCAAGTACAAGTATCTTGGCGTTATTGTCGAATCAAGACTCTCCTGGAATCTTCACGTAACATTTGCTTTGAACAAAATTAAAAGGGCTAAGTACAGACTTATAGCTCTCCTGGTTAGAAACAGCGCCCTCAGCATCGACAAGAAATTACTACTGTAAAAGGCAGTGATTCGGACCTTCCTCCTCTATGGCATGCCTGCGTGGGTGACTATATGTAGACGCAGATGGAGTGAGCTCCAGTCCTTCCAGAATGTTACCCTGAGGACCACTGCGCCGCTTGGAAAAAGCACCGTAAAAAATCTTTACATCCACTTGAATCTGACCCTGACTCATATTGGAAAGTGTGTCCAAGATCTCCTGATGAACATGGTGCAGACGATGAAGAGCCATGACAATGACCTTGTGGCTGGAATACTGAATAACTGGATGGAAATGAAGTGGCATGCAAAGTCTAGAAAACTGAGGCATATTCTTGATTTCAACTTCGTAAACATTGGCAACGTTTCCTTCCCGGATTGTTGGAAAATGAAATACCACCCTCCCGCTCCCCTTCTCTTACTATTCTGATAATCGTCAATCTTATTTTTTGTTTTTTCATAATGTGGAAGACCTCTTTCGATTAGTCAGGCTTCTTGCCTATTTCAGTGTATTTCATGTGGAATTTTTTCCGGAAGGGTGAGAATCGTGTAAGCACTGCCTACCTCCCACCTGAACAAATGTACACTTTACTATTTGATTGTTGATTGTCGGAGGTAGCAGTTCATGCATTTGAATCATTCTATTGAAATAGTTTCCAGATTGCATTTTTACACTTCTAGTTCAACCTATTCTTGCTTCCCATCTCGCACATCATTCATGTAAAAAATATTTGGAAAACCCCGCACCATCCTCACGCAGATATAAAAAAGTGTATAACCCGTGGAATATATTCTCGAAAATACGGTATATGAGAAAATAGAGGAGGAAGAATGCCACAAGGATAGAAGAACACTTGAGATATATCCGAAACTACAACACACAGGCCTCCGGCTTTGCACACCATGTGATCTCCACTGGACATGGAACAATGCCTAAAAACTATGAGATCCTCCACAAGACCGTTCATTGGCATAAGCTCAACTTTTTGGAATCTTTGGACATTAGCAAAACACAGGGAGACAGATCCATGAACATTGATAAGGGTCCTTTGGACATCAAAGATAGGAATAAGCTTCTGGAACACATATAATGAACTCTGTTTTTGTCAGATATTTATTTATTATTAGTTTTCTTATTATTATTCTACGTCATTCTTGCTTTCTGCTAATTTTTATGAAATATTTACTTTATCGGCCATTACAATATATGCTTGAGTCACTGAATGTATATTATCTTTAATCTTCTGCTTAAGCAGTTATTATAATTTATCTTATTGGCTGGTACTACACTTAAAAATTAGTATAAATCACTGTCCAGGATAATTTATCTGATTGGACCTTAAACCTTCAATGTATCTGTGTAGTAGGAACCGGATTGGTTAGCTGTGTATATAAATGGCCTCATGGCATTGTATTCATATTGTTGAATATCTCGCGTTCCCGCTCATGTCATATCTCGATTGCAGAATGCCTTACATAAGTGCGAGAAATGGTTTGCTAAGTGGAAACTCAAACTAAACGTCGACAAGTGCAAAGCTATGTTTATTACCAAGAAACTTCGGAAACCCCCGAAGCCTCTCCTTCTTTCGGGTAGAGAGCTCGAATGGGTGAAGAATTGCAAATACCTCGGAGTGGTGATAGATGCTAAGCTAAATTGGGGTGACCACGTCTCCTATGCTATCAATAAGGCTAAGAAGGCAAAGTTCAGCCTGGTCGCCCTCCTGGGGCGAAACAGCGCTCTTGGAATAGATAGCAAACTTTTGCTATATAAAATGGTAATCCGGACCATTCTGTTATATGGTATGCCTGCCTGGGCCACAATATGTAAGTCCAGATGGAAGGACCTCCAAACTTTCCAAAACGTTACCTTGAGGACCATTGCTCAACTCGACAGGAGAGTTGCAACAAATACTTCTATTGCCGACGATTTTGAGATACCTCCCATTGGAAATCACGTCCAGGAATTGATGGAAAAGCTGCTTCCGAAGATGAAGGACCATCCCAATCCTCTGGTTGCAGGTATTCTTGAGCACCCGCTTACCTTCAGAAGCCTTCTTAGACATCGCAGGCCACGCCACCTCCTGGACATCAATTTCGACGACATCCAAAAGGCGATATTTCCCGAATATTGGATCTCCTAGCTCCTCGTGTCCCTTGTTCCTCGTCAATCAACAATCAACACTATCGTCCTGATAGGAAAGGACTCCATCTTATCCTCTGGATGACTTAACTAGGTTTCATCTGGCTTCTTGCCTAGTTCAGTGTACTTCCCGTGGTTACTTTCTGGACGAGTATGGCAGTGAAAGCGTTGCTTTCGGACCACTCGTTTCGTTTTACCTGCACTGTTCGATTGTCGATTGTATTCATATTGTAAAGGACGGCATTGATCATCGTGAGTGTAATGTTGATGTCGCCTTCGTGTGCGAGACGCACCTGATATCTACTCAAGTCATCACCTTGCCTGGATTTCGTGTTTATCGCAAGGATCGGCCACTGGATAATAATGCCAGCCACGCTTTTGGTAGACTTTGTGGGAATGGAAGCAGTCTCAGTGATTATAAACGACGTGGACGCAGGTGAAATCAAATTTATCTCTTTATATAACCCACCTAAGCACAAGCTTGATTCGTGCGAACTTGACGAGCTGCTGTCTGGGCTCATTCCAGTTGTTATTGCGAGCGACTTGAATGCCAAGCATCACGCGTGGAGGAACTCCAAATGCACCAATCAAAACACCCCAAAAATTTATACTAATTTTTAACTTCGTTGCTGGTCCCCTTGGTGACACGTACTACTGCGACCACTCTCCTGTTAACGACGTGCTGGATATTGCAGTTTTTAAAGGTTTCCTCAAGCCCTATAATATATTCACAGTTGACGAATTATCCTCTGACCACCGTCCAGTGATGCTTATTTTTGAGGGCTAAACAACGATAAGAAGACTGTGCTCCGCTCTAAACAGGACTGGAAGCTCTTTAGGGATATTCTTAGAGAAAATAGCATTCCTTACAAGGAGGTTATTGATAAGGAGGATATCAATAGTAATATTAATGCTACCACCTATGTTGTCAACGATGCCACTACTTCCAGTACCTCTACTATCGATCGTAAGCGTCCTGAACACCTCGACCTGCCTCCTTATATCAGGCGTTTTATTCTCGAAAGGAATTCTTACAGAAGATTATGGCAGCGTAAGCAACTTCCCTTCTTCAAGACCAAGTACAACCGACTTTCTCGCAAGGTCCAGGTGGAGGTTAAAGCACTAAGAAATCAAAGGTGAAATGAAAAACTGAAGTCCTTGACTGTACAGGACAACTCGCTCTGGGGAACTGTGAGAGACTTAAAGGGTAACAGCCCAATCCAATTGCCGCCACTGATTGCAGGCAATGGCAACGTTGTCACCAGTGACGGGGATAAGGCTCAATTGATCGCTGATTCCCTGAAAAGTCAATTTACCACGCCTGGTGAGACAAACTTGGACAGCTTCCAAAGCACTCAGATAGTTAACGATGGGTGTATCGCATACCAGTACATTCATCGTGTTCTCACCTCTGAGGAAGTCATTAGTGCCCAAGAATTCTCCGACGTCATCAAGCGACTAAAAACCAAGAAAGCAGCAGGTATTGACTCCATCACTAACAGTGCTCTCAAGAACTTGCCTTCTAATATTATATCGACCATTACCAAAGCCATGAATGACTGCTGGAAACTTGGTTACTTCCCCGACCAGTGGATAGAGTCCGTCATAGTTACCATTCAAAAGCCTGGTCTTGCTGTCAGCTACAGACCCATAAGCTTGCTATCTGCGCTATCAAAAGTCTTTGAACGCATCATTCTGAAGAGGTTTAACGAATTCTGCTTAGGAAATAATCTCGTTCGTGATGAGCAATTTGGCTTTCGCCCAGGTCACTCCTGCCAACTTCAGATCTGGAGGCTTGTTGCAGATCTAAACATTCCTCTTAACTGTGCTAAGTATGGTGGTCTTGTCTTTTTGAATGTCCGTAAAGCTTTTGATCAGGTTTGGCACGAATGCCTGATATACAAAACGATTACTTGTGGATTTCCGGACGAACTTATTGCCTTGATTAGATCCTTTCTGTCGAACAGGATATTTCGTGTCAAGGTTGGTGCTCCATGTCTAACCCGTGTGACGTCAAAGCTGGCGTTCTCCAGGGTTCTGTCCTAGGCCCTGCGCTCTTCAACTTTTTCATCCATGACTTCCCAACATTTACAAAATGCAAGCTGTATCTGTTCGCTGAAGACGCGTCCATCATGACCTCTGACCGCGTTCCCGCTCATGTTATATCTCGATTGCAGAATGCCTTACATCAGTGCGAGAAATGGTTTGCTAAGTGGAGACTCAATCTAAATATTGACAAATGCAAGGCGTTGTTCATTACAAAGAAACTTCGGAAACCCCCGAGTTCTCTTTTCCTTTCTGGTAAAGAGCTCGAATGGGTAAAACATTACAAATACCTCGGAGTGGTAATAGATGCCAAGCTAAATTGGGGCGACCATGTCTCCTACGCCATCAACAAGGCAAAGAAGGCAAAATTTAGTCTGGTAGCTCTTCTGGGGGGAAACAGCGCTTGGATTGGACTGGAAACTATTGCTGTACAGGACAGTAATACAAACCATCATGCTTTATGGTATGCCTGCCTGGGCTGCAGTATGAAAGTCCAGGTGGAAGGACCTTCAAACCTTCCAAAACGTTACCTTGAGGACCATTGCCCAACTTGACAGGACAGTTGCAACCAATTCTTTTATTGCCGATGATTTTGAAATACCTCCCATTGGTAGCTATGTTTAGGAGTCACTGAAGAAGTTGCTTCCGAAGATTAAGAACCATCCCAATCCTCTGGTTGCAGATATTCTGGAGCATCCACTCACGTTTAGAAGTTTCCTCAGGCGTCGCAGGCCTCGACACGTCCTGGACATCAATTTCGACGACATCCAAAAGGTCATCTTTCCCGACTACTGGATCTCATAGCTTCTCGTGCCCCTCGTCAATCAACAATCAACTTATTCGTCCTTATAGGAAAGGACCCAATCTTATCTACTGGATGACTTAACTAGGTTTCATCAGGCTTCTTGCCTAGTTCAGTGTACTTCCCCTGGTTACTTCCTGAATGAGTATTGCAGTGAAAGCGTTTCTTTCGGACCGCTCGTTTCGTTTTCCATGCGCTGTTCGATTGTCGATTGTCGATTGTATTCATATTGAATAAACCTTGTTGTGGAAAGGCGGTGGCGTCTTGTTTTTGCTGATTTCATATCCACAGGTAATTTGGTTACTTTTTTTTCTTTATGTTTCTTTACTTGACGAAGAGGAGTACAAGAGTATGTTCGCTCATTTTGTGGAAAAACTTCTCCACAATGTGCCTCCTATGTTAGAGATGTGGTTATTAATAAAGACTAAAATCAAGCGTTTCTTCCGGAAGATTGCGTTGGACGCTGCTAGATGTCGTTATCGTCATCTCATGGCACAAGAGATTCTGCGTCTCCTCCATTGTTCTACCCTTAAGGAGGAGTTTGCTGATGACACACGCCATGTGACGAGTGAGATCAATGCTCTAATGATCCATCAGGCTGCCGATTCAGGCATATATCATCAGCCATGTTTGCAGAGGAGAGACGGAGGGCAATTAGGAAATATTGTCATTGTTTGATGGTGGATTGTGAGGTATAGAGGCTAACTCTCATTTTATCAGCTTTCCTCTCCCACTTCCTATCTTTCTTTGACCCAATCGTTCCATCCGAAGAAACGCAGAATTGGATAGACGCACGGGGACTTTTTTCTGTGGAAACTGACCTGTGTATTACTAGTCCCTTTTTTGAAGATGATTGACAAGACGAGGATTATAAAAACTCACATCATACCGATTTGAAGTGCCTGTTCACTTTGCCTTCCCAACAAGATCTTTTGAAAGTGCGCAGAGCAGTTGTGGACTGTGTGTGGGGCCGTGGGGACCGCAAAATGCCATTTAGATTGGAATATGTTTATCCCAGTGGAGAAAGGGGGATTAAAACGACCCGACCTTCGCTGCTATCTTATTGCGGCCAGGATGGCCGCTTTGATTCAGGTGTTTTTCTTTCCCCCTCCAATTTGGGCTAACTTTGTATTAATGCATCTGCACTTCTTTTTAAAGGTGAACAAGTTATTATATCCGTCTACATTGTCAGTGACGATTGATCTTAAAAGATCGGACTTTTATGTAAAATGCCAAAGAACTTTTGTGACTTTTATCCCCGGACTTAGATATTTGGACCCACAAGACTGGGGCAACCTTCGTCCATCATGTTTTTTCCAGCATTCCGACTAGGATTTGGCCACTGACATCGTTCGATTGCATCCTGATTATCCGTGGTCAAGCTTTGTAAAGGCAATCATAGCTTTAGCCTTTGAAAGATCAGTGGTGAATATCCAATGGCAGTTGCTGCATCACGGATTTATCACTCTCCAGCACCTCCATCTATGGAGAGTGGTCGTATCTGCTGGTTGCCTGGCTTGTGGGATCTCAGAATCAGTTAGCCACGTGTTTTATGAGTGCCTGTTCGCAAAATCTATCTGAGATCGCCTAAAACATCATTTTCGTCTGGAAAAAGTTTTCTTACCAGTGTGTGCGATTCTTGATAGATGATTACACTAGCGCGGTCTTTAAGCTGGATCTAGCTCCTTCCATCGCTTTCTTGAAGTATGAGCTGTGGTTGGCCGGAAACAAAAGGTTAAGAGGGATAAATTCGCCAACTACATCTGTATGCAGGAGAGGGGTGGTTCATCTATAAGCCACAGTTTTGTTCTGGTATCGCCGGTTTAAGAGGGGAAGACAGTCACTTGAAGACGAATATCGCAGTGGACGGCCAGCCAGTTCAGTTATGCCGTGCTGTGTCAGATGTGATCACGAATGGCAATCGGATACCTAGTCCCTGTAACTGGAATGGTAAAGACCAGGTCCAGCTAAATTCAAGAACCGTTATTCATCATCGAAGCGCTTATGTATGGTCATCGGGGAAGCCGTAATAACCATACGTTTCTTTTCACCTTCCTGACTGACTACGGATCATCGGCTGTTCTTTGAAGGCGTTTAATTAAGTTGTACAGCCCATAAGGGCTGTGAGATACTTAACGCATGTGCGCCTCAGCAACCTGCCTGTTATGATCGTTAAAGGGTTGTTCACTGGGTTAACAACAACAGCCCCAGCTCCAACAGCGCTCGTCCTCACGGCCTCGAAAGAATCCTTCGAGAAACTCCACAAGTTGCGATAAGAAGAATTTATATACCAATTCTAATGGTTTACATTCTGTATTCGTTAGCAGCCATATTGGAGAACGACGATATAACTCATCTGGCGAGGAGTTCGTAGAGCGAGTTTTCTACCCTTCTAAGGCGTGCGTAATTGTGTCCAAGAAATTTCATGGACAACTTTAGCCGTCGAGAAAGTCATCAGCCCCGTCGCTCAGCCATATCCAGAATCGACGAACAGCTGAACAAACGAGAGAACCATTTTTAGAGGACTGGCAGCATTTAGGCTATTAAATCGTTAAGCTACAATAATATTAATTCAATGGATGCTTATATTGCTTATATAATCAATGAACTTGTGACTGATCAGCTTACTGGGTGAAGCCTCTGTCTCTCTGATCTGTCTTGTGATTTGCTCTTATTGTCTTGATTATATCCCCCTTTAATTAGCTTATTAGGCATGGGAATGTGCAAGGCCAATGAGAGTTGCTTCACGTTGTTTCTGCGGTTCCCGATCGGTCTACTGGTCTCCGCGGTTGTCAGGCATTTAAGCGCTTTCTTCGTTTGCTTAAGATTTTTACCGACGATTTGAGAAAACCTCGCTGTGCCCGAGCGACAATCCGACAGCTTAGACCTTGGATTATCTGCCGTACCCGAAGGCATGACAATCACTTACCTCAGAATCGTCGCAAGTCGAGTCTGATTCATCGATGAAAAAAACTTCGTTTAGTCAATGAACTTTAAATTTTATTTAATGATTATCAATCATATGCTTTATTATCATTAACGTTTAAAGCTGTTGTTTGAATTTCTTAATGCATTCGAAACTTAAGATAAATGACAATTATTGTATAAATGTCTCGTAGACTTTTGTGCAGTATTAAATTTGATTAATTTCACTTACAGTATATCATCTCTCGTCCCTCTCTCTGTCATACATCACCATTTAACTCTGCTAATTGAAATAATTGTGACAGTAGCTATCGCATTACGAAAGAACTTCATCATTGGAGCATAATGTCATCTACAAAGTAAACAGGCTATAGCCACCCGAATTTATGGTCTACAGCCGCCAATCACAGAAAGTAATAATAAAGTACTGATTGGCAGACAAAGAAGACATATTACAGCAAGTGACAAAATGAAAATAACGGAACAATAAAATACAAAAAAGGTTAATCTTGATTGGATGCGCTACAGTTCTTTCCGATACATAAAGTTAGAATATTGTTGACAGCGTCCAGGACGGGGTTTATCTCGAAGCTAGTTTGGTTGTTTTGATATCCTATCCGGGTAATTCTTCATAAGTCTTCTGATTATCAAAGTCTTGTGGGTTAGCATCCCCCTGTGGTCCTTTACAACCTTGAGTATTGACATCACTTCGCTTTTGGTTTCAAATTGATGTTAATGTTTTATGAGATGATCGGCAAAGGCCAATTTTCTCATTCTCAGCCACGATCTTCTATGTTCGCTGAACCACTCTTTGAATGATCTCTTCGTGCATCCTATGTAAAAGCAGTCACAGGTAGGGCAATCAAGCCTATATACACCACATTTAGAAAAGTCATTTTTTTTTTCTGGTGTCACTTTGGATTCAAAACATGCTTGCAGTTGTTTGAAGTCTTAAAACATTTTTAACCCCTTGTTCCCGAAAAATGTTCGATATTCTGGTCATCTCCAGGCCAGTTTATGTAAATGCAGCATAGTATTTTGAATCGGTCTTATTCAGGATCGTATTAGACTTGATCTTGATGTGGCGTTTGTCTTATTAAATATTGAATTTGTGGCTTGGTCGGGAAACGAGCTATTTCTAGGCACGCTGTAAGTGAGTAGTATTTCATCTTTCTTATCTCTTTTGGTAATCGGGTAAGTCAGAGCTCGGCGAAAATAGTAACCCAGAGCTGCAGCCTTGTATTTGGGAGGATGGTTTGATGATTGGTTTTGACTGATGATATTGCTGGTAGTGAAAGGCTTCAGGAAAATATTGAATTCTAAACACTTCTTTTCATTATTTTTGCGAATGGTCATATCTAAGTAATTGTTACAATGGCATTACTCTTTTTCCATAGTAAATGAGATGTTGTTGTGGAAACATTGAAGGCGTCAAATAAAACGTCTGCTTTGGTAACGTTTGTATCAAAGATGATGATTGTAATACATGAATGAGTAGTGCAATATGAGATTTGGAATTCATAAGGAATGTGATATACAGGGTGTATTAGGTTCGATGGTCATAAAGTACCTAGCGTGATGCTTTGCATGTTTACAAACTTAACGGTCCTTATGTAAAATGTTCAAAACTCAAATATTAAGGGTCTAAACATCACGCGAAGTTTGCTGAAAACCTGTCGAAAACGTCATTTATTCTCAACAATTGTTGCTGATTTAATAGTAATCGCCCCTTTCAATTTAATGAACTGCTGGGGCGAAAAGTTCATAAAGGACGTAACAACGCAATTTAAATTTTGAATTTTCGACATTTTCGATAAGGAACTATAAGTTTGTAATCATGCAAAGGATCACGCTAAGTACTTTATGACCATCGAACCTGATACATCCTGTATATGTCTCTTCCAGATGTCGAAGGAACCTCCGATAAGAGTGCACTAATGGGGGAGCCCATCATTACACCATTGGGCATTAAATAAAACTCGTCTTTAAAAATAAAATAGTTCTGACGTTTTTGTGGATTCTCATGTGCATGATTCGCAAATGTGTGTGCCTCAGCAAACTGTGTTCTAATGAAAATGTGCATATCTTTGTAAATCCAGCAGGACAGAGTGAGACGTTCAACCGGCCGGCGCGAGCGGAGACTCGTTGAATCTTGCTACCCCAAGGATAGGAGATGCTCCTGTGGAAACCGACTCCCAGCTTCGACTCGTGAATTCCACACGACCCGCCCGAGCAAAGGAGAGATTTTTCCAATTCTTTCATCAGCAACCCTACACGACACCGCAGCTCAGCCTTATTGGTAACCTGGTGTGGATTATCGGTATGCCTTCGCAGCGGCTACGAACTCCTCATCGAAGTGCGGAACCGAGCACGGACCAAGAGGATCCAAAGTGGACGTTGGTCGCCCCATGGGGAATTGTTGCTTACTTAGCTGAAGATATGGGCGCCTACTACTTATCTCCGAGGTAAGCTGGCTCGAACTAACGTTAGATATATGCTCTCTTATTAAGATTACTGGTCGCAACTGTCCCGCACCGGCGTCTTTACATTTGGTCAAGCTTAGGTGGTCACTTATACCTTTTTTTTAATTACTTTATTGCAGGACCAGCATTAGCTGTCCCTGACATTAAACGCTCAGCGTCGCTGCTAGGAGGGAAGAGAGGTAGAATTAATGTTCTTTAATTCTGTATTTATCTTACACCGAGTCTGACCTATGTAGCACTTAATGCATGATTCACAAGTTATTTAGATAGACCCCACTTTTATTATTCACTTAATAGACCCCACTTTTATCACTATGTTAAAAATGGCATATAAAAAACATAAATGGCATAAAAAAACATTACTCCCATGATAAAAATGGCAATAGCATTAATTCTACCTTTGCAGATCGTATCCTAAAAACAAATCATAAATTTGATAAAAACGCCTTCAAAATTTTACACACGATAAGGCACTCCAAATTAATTAATGTTGCTGAATCCCTGGAAATCATAAATAAGCCTCCCGAAGAACTGCTTAACTTAGACCATGGTCCTATGGATGTCACTGATTGGTTGTTTTTCTACAGATATCTCAATTAATCACTGTTTTCTTTTGTTTGTTCAGTATATATTATTTTCTAACTTTTGTATCCATGATCTATTTTGTGAGCTGTCCCCGTGCAGCGGGTGGGGGCTGGGGACTGATGTCGCTGCTGGTGTGCTTCTTGGCAATGGGTATTGTTTTGAGGATGTAGGAGGTGTTTTGAAGGAAGAGGTGGTTTACTGCGTGTAGTAGTTGCGCATGTGGTGACCACGTGAGTTTGTTTTGCTTCTCTTCTTCTCGGTTACAGCCCTTCCCCTCTCTCTTTAAACGGCTCCTTTTGTTGACTGGTGATCCTGCGGCGGCTCTCTGTCTTACGTTCTCTGCGCTCGTTGCGAGGGGTCAGTTTCTGCGTTATCACGCTGACGAAGAGGGCCTAGTCCTCGAAATGAACATACGTGCATTAAAATTAATTTATGCAAAAGTGTTTTTATTATTTTTATTGTTTTTACATCCACAGTTTCGTGACCTGATTACTTTATGAAATTTGGTTTCTTTGCAAATATTGGAGCGTTTGCGCGCTTTGTTTTCCTCTTTTGCAGTTGGGATTGGAGGGCTTTTGGATGTAAGGTGCTTTGTAGCCATATTATTCCGTACGCTTCATAGTAAGTATTGTTGTATACTCTTGTTGAGTTGAAGCAAAGCGCTCCGGATCTAGGTAAACCCAATACTTTCCTGTATCATTGCTTTTATTGGTTACTTATTTTTATTACAGACAAGCAGTATGGCAGGGAGTTCAACATGCCGCGGCATTTTGGCATGCTTATTCAAGCAGTGACACAGCTGAACCAATTCACTGTTAACAATTTGCAATTCCCATGCCTCGCAGGTGATCCTAAAGAGAATCCGGAAGCCTTTCTTAAGCAATTCGCCCTTGTTGCAGCATGTACAAATATATCTTTAGAAACGGCGGTGCAGTTCGCTCTGGCCTATTTAACCAAAGCCGCGGCGAATTGGATATCAGCCGTTTTACCGGCTAATCAGCCTTTAACATGGCAACGTTTCTCGCAACTGCTTATGAGTGCCTTTTAGGGAGGTCAAACACAGCAGACGAGACGGACCGAGTTAAATAAACTGAGGCTCAAAGGCAACAAAATCAATGAGTTTGTTACTAAATTTTGCCACCTGATTAGTGGACTAACTGACTCGACTCGCTCCGAGCAAATTGCATATTCTCATTCAAGCGCTTCACGATCCTATAGCAGCTCAATTACGTATGAGCGAGCTATCTGTGAAGGAAGCCATAGCCTTCGTTGAAACCTGGTTCAAAGCTCATGAGCCCACGGAGTTGCTTAAAAGCGAGCCCATGCAAATCGATGTGCTTGAAGCTAAAGCTAACAAGTCTCTAGGGGCCAGGCCTAAAAATAAAAACAAAGTGTTACCGGTACGGCCGTCTCGGTCATATAATCAGAGACTGCAGAGCTAGAGACAACGCCGGGAAAAAGAAATCTCAGATTAATATCATTCATAAAATGGTCGCCAAAGAATTATGTGTAATCCAGGTGTCCATCAAAGGACTCACGTGCAAAGTCCTAGTCGATACAGGTGCCGTCGAGAATTATCTCGACGATAAAACAGCACGCCAACTTGGTTTAAGATTATCCGATATTACAGACCAAAGCAAAGTCGCCACTCTTGCGACCGGGAGCATTCGAAAGACTGCACTGTACGTCCCCTTAACGAGTGGTAAATATCAGACTAAGCTAAATTTCAATATCGTACCTATACAAAATTATCAACTTATTTTGGGAATGCGGTGGATAGAACAAAAATCATGTGTTTTGTGATTGGGGCACTAAGAGGTGTGCAGTCGTCTCAGGCACGAAAAAGGTGTGGCTACCACAGTGGCAACAAGAAGAACTCAACCTGTTGTCTTCCACAAAGAGTAGCAGCAGCCGCAGGTAACTGTATTTGCTGTTTTCGCCCAAGTAAGAGATAATAAAGGCACTGCACCTAATGAGTCATATTATTCCTTTCAGCCGTTACTGAACGAGTTCCAGGACCTTTTTCGAGGGGAACTTCCTGAGGTACTCCTGCCGCGGAGATGAACTCAGCATGAAATTCCTCTTGAACAATCGTTTACACCGTTCAATTTACCACTGTACCCACTGTCAAAGGATGAGGAACATGAGCTAGAAAGGACCATCAATCAATTATCAGGTAAGCACCTTATTAGGCCTTCTACCTTCTCGTTCGCGTCCCCTGTATTGTTTGTAGTCAAAAAGGACGGTACGTTATGTATGTGCCTAGATTACCGTAAGCTAAATAAGACGATGCACGGTAATAACTGTGCCATACCACGCACTGACGCCCTATTTGGTCATTCGAAAGGTGCCAAATATTTCACCATATTGGATATACTCCAGGCATACCATCAAATCCGGGTTAAACCATCGCACATTCAATATACGGCATTCAAAACCCCTGTCGGCTCCTTTGAGTTAAAAGTCATGCCGTTTGGGCTGAAGGGGGCCGCATCCACATTCACTAAGGCTATGGATGAAGCGCTATGGGGTATTTTAAATAAAGAGGCGGTCGTCTCTTTCGACGATGTCTTGGTATTTGGCCGCATGCTGAAACAGCTGTGCAAAAGAATGCACCATGTTCTGCAACGATTGCAGAAGCAAATGCATATTCGGAGTGAGAAAAGTGAATTATTTGGGGTTTACTTTCTCTGAACGAGGAAAGGGTTGCAAAGCCCGGCTTGTGCAGGCTATTTGGGCGTGGCCGCATCCCAGGGACACGAGGCAGCTTCGCGCTTTCCTGGGCACCACGCAGTTCTACAGAAGTTTCATAGAGAATTATGCGCGGATATCAGCACCACTGTTTGAACGACTCCAGAAAGGCATGCGCTTCAATTGGGGTCACCAGCAGCAAAAGGCTTTTCACACACTCAAACAGCGGTTTATGCAGCCCCCTATACTTAATATTTTTGACCATAACAAGGCGCTTCACATATTGTGTGATACATCAGAGGATGCTATAGGGGCAGTTGCTATGCAACAGTACAATAACAAGTTGCTACCAATTGCCTACGAGTCAAGGCGTTTTAGACCTGAAGAGCGGCACAATTCCACTTATGGCAAAGAACTGTTAGCAGCCGCGCATGTAGCGAGATGTTGGAGACACTATCTTCAACAAGTGACAATGGTTATCTACAATGATAACCAAGCTGTATGCAGATTGCTAACTCAACGCAAACTCTCACGATTGCAAGCTGTGGTACTGCAATTTATTTTAGATATTGATGTAGTCCTCAAGCACATCAAAGCCGCCGATAATATTGTAGTTGATGCGCTTTCGCACTACTTTCTGGCCGCAGAAACCAAAAAGAAAAGCGATGGGAATGATTTATCGCAGGTTAAACTGCGATCGGCCAGCGCGAGCATGTCACAAAGGGTTGTGAACAGGGCAGTGCGCGAGCCAATTCCCTGGTATCAAGAAGCGTCTGCTTCCAGCTCGAAGATACAGGCGCCATCTGATGCCAATACCGTCAATAATAATGTGATTAATAATTTAAGCAAGTGAAAGGCGCGATTTCGTGGCAAGAGATGGCAGCGCAAAAAGACTGTAATCGGAAGCGAGTGAAAATTGCGCGATAGCACGAATTTTGGGAGAGGCAGTGACGAGTTAGACGTTGGCAGTGAGCTCTGAGTGAGATTGTTTCACAGAACTTTTCCACAAGTAATTATATGTGGGAATTTGAAGCTGCGCTATTTTGGAGCACGACTAATCGTTCGAAGAACGAGGCTCGGAAGTTCAAACGGCGGATTCTCATGTGCATGATTTGCAAACGTGGGCGCCTCAGCGAACTGAGTGTTCTAATGAAAATGTGCCTATCTTTGTAAATCCAGCAGGACAGAGTGAGACGTTCAAGTGGCCGGCGCAAGCGGAGACTTGTCCGGAGGACTCATTGAATCTTGCTACCCCAAGGATGGGTGATGCTCCTGTGGAAACCGACTCTCGGCTTCGACTTGTGAATTCTACACGACCCGCCCGAGCAACGGAGGGATTTTTCCAGTTCCTTCATCAGCAGCCCTACACGACACCACAGCTCAGCCTTATTGGTAACCTGATGTGGATTATCAGTTTGCCTTCGCAGTGGCTACGAACTCCTCATCGAAATGCGGAACCAAGGACGGACCAAGAGGATCCAGAGTGGACGTTTGTCGCCCCGTGGGGAATTGTTGCTTACTTAGCTGAAGATTTGGGCGCCTACTACTTATCTCATAGGTAAGCTGACTCGAACTAATGTTAGATATATGCTCTCTTATTAAGATTATTGGTCACAGCTCTCCCGCGCCGCTTCTTTACATTTGGTCAAGCTTAGGCGGTCACTTATACCTTTTTTTTTAATTAATTTATTGCAGGACCAGCATTAGCTATCCCTGACATTAAACGCTCAGCATCGCTGCTAGAAGGGAAGAGAGTCCCGTACGGCAGTGCCTGGTAAACATATCTCCAGAGTCAACTATCAGGAACATTATCGTGTCAAGTTAATGTTTTACCCTTTAATCTTTTTTCACACCTTAAGTGCGCATTGTTTCAAACATACCACAAGCAAACTTAACCCCTTAATTCCTATTGGATGCATTTAAGCATCCGAGATCGCATTTTTCAGAGACTTAAATATAAGGATTTTTATTTATCAAACGATTGGATATGCAGAACAACAAATTTTTTCTTTCAATAAAGCAGACTCTTTTCTTTATAAATGTCGTATAACAATCACCTAACTTGCATTAATAAATTTATTTAAATATAATTAAAAAGACAGTCCTCCTACAATGGGAGACAAGTGAGCGATCTAATATGCCACTCTAAATTTGTTAGAAATAAAATATGTTTGCATTCAACTGTTCTAAAACTTTTTAAAAATCTATTAGAATACCTTTATGATAACTTCTGTAAAAAGAATTATTACGTAAAATGAGAAATTTTTTATATTTCCTACCATAAATCCTCCGATGTAAATCCAAAGCTCCTTTCTTTCCACTCAACAGGAAGTTCAAACTTTGGTGCGTGTTTTCGAAGCTATTATTATAGCTGGGTATATACGTGCAATTTTTATTTTGAACAATAGACATTCATCTATATTTTCTTCAAAAAGTAAATATTATTTTACAAATTTACATGTCTAAAAAAGATAAATTCGGTAGACAGTCTAAAGTTTGACGTCATAATTACGTCAACTGTGAAGTGTCTTTGTTCATAGCTCCCTGCTCTTTCTGGAAATCTCCATTCCTAGTAAGGAAATGTTACTATAAGAAGATGATTTCAAAGCTCGATGAGTAATACTACTGGCATCCGTATACAGCCAAAGCAGCTCATTGAATTTTGTATTATGGATCGCATTCTGGAAACTTTGTAATACGTTTTGCTCAATTACAAACATTTTTTTGTACATTTGTCATAATAGATTTGGTGTTTGATTTATTTGGCTATCCCATTCTCTCATTTTCGTAAAATTTTCGCTTTTCATTAAGTTTCTAGATTCAAAGTTTATAAAGATTATTTTTTACAATATTTTTTATTATAATACTTTTTAATGAAATGTATTCATCTATATTATCATCATTAAATATGCAAAATGATTATATTGTGACATGCAAATTTATTAAAAAAATTTACATGCACTAAGAAATGGCTTTTGCAAGCCATTTCTCTTGAAAAAGAGAAAATCTCTAAGATTCCGTTTGAAGCAAGAAAGAAATGGGGAAGGGGGAAGAAACGCAGTATATTAAGAATAAAGGATGGTATACGACAGGCAGGATAGGATATTATGAAAATTGAGTGTTCTGCAATTTGAAATTTGTATTTTATTACATAGAGTCATTAATTGCTTAAGTGTATTGTATTTAACCCTATTTGTGAACACGTGGGAATTCCGTTAATTATTTCAAAAAAAAGAAAAGGGGAAAAAAAATTCCTTTTCCAGAAATTCCGTAAGGTAATCCGTTCCGAGAAAGTAAAGGGGGGGAGGGGTGAGTCATCATTGATAAGAAGGGGAGCGGGAGATTTGAAGACATGATTGGCCAAAAAACAGTGACACCCCCAGAGGGCAGTGCAATAGTTATAAAAAAATATAGTGATAAAAGAGAAGGGAGGAGTGAGTAGAGAGAGGAACGAGTTGAGTGTGAGTTATCTACTTGTGAGTACAATTTTTTTTTTTTTACTACGACCACGGAGAGGCACGAATCCAGGCCGTAGCCACAACGGTGCGAACCGAATGTGTCCCCGACCACCAGTGCTCGACGCCGGGCATAGGAATGCCTATCGCAAGTGGATGCGGTGAGTCAGAAACCTAGCGACAGCAAAGTCGGCGTTGTCCAGCGGGATAAGACGGCACGGCAGCCTATGGCGGATAGCAGGTTGGCCTAGTCTTAAACTGGAAGCACACGTCAGCGGCAAGGAGACCACTACAAGTCATCCACGGCAGGCGGGGAACACATCTCCCGGAAACGGCGGCTACAATCAGGTCTGGGCCCCTCGAAACAGTAGGAAGCATACCTAGCAAGAGCTACGTGAACTGCGGTCAGATAAGTACTTTTTGCAATTCCATTTATAACCACGACACACCAGCGCACCAAAAGAGAACAGTGAACTTTAAAGTAATTACAAACTCTGGACCAATCATGCGTTCATTTCAATTCTCTCACGTTTAAGTGTCTTATATTTTTTTTATTGATATCTATAAGGGGTAAAATTTGCAACGGATCAAGTACCAATATTTTTCTTTAGGTAGATTAAGATATAACTTTGTCAGAAAGAAAAAGGGGGGGGGGGGTGAAACCCACGTGTTCACAATTTAGGCCGCATTCTGTAAAAGAGGGGGAATATTTAATTACTGTGCTTTCTTTTGACTAAAAGAGAATATATATATGTAGGTTAACCAATATTGATGAAATAGCAAGACTTATGTTGCCGTTATTATTAATTTTTATGTCATTTCTATTATTACCCGATAATTGTAAGATTATAGATAAGTGTTAACTGATTTATTCAAAAAAAAAACCATCCCAATAAGAGTTGCTTGTTTCTAGTTATTTCTAACTAATAAGCGTATTACAGTAATTTTCTATTTGTATTGTTAATATCCCACGGATTAGAATATAGAACCCTTTATTGTTAAGTGTTGATTATTTAATGAATTCGAATACCGTATTTGTGAGTAGAATAAACAATTTTTTTTTATTTTATCCCGTATAACCTGTCGCATTCCATTTGTTTGATTAGTAGTTAACATTTTTGTTTTGGGGGGGAGAATATTTTATCTCAGTTGAGGTAGGCGGCATTTCTGAAACGGGGAAGAAGGTCAAATCAAAACGAACTTTCGGGGTATTATTATTAAACAAAGGAAAGGGGGCTATTTTAGACTAGTACACTATACGATCACAAAGGGGGGGGAAGGCCAGGTAGCAGCTATCGATCAAACAGATCCAGGTAAGTAGGTAATATTATTTTAAGAAATAGCGATAAATAGAGGAGACAAGCAAAGGAGCCAACGTACATTCGCTGTATATCACAATATAATAAACAATGAATATATATGGCACAATGAAAATAGTAAGCACCAGGTTGTAAATATTTTTTGAAATTTTTACCTATGAAGAAGTGTATCAATTTCTTTTTTACATTTGAAGTCTTTAATAAAAATAATTATTTTTTATTTAGTTATATTCGGGTTAATTACACTGGTCAACACACATTTTGCTACCAATCATTTAAAAGTCATTTTATGGTAAATTTGTTGCACTGATTCCGAATATGAGAGCAGTTTTTTTCAAATTGGCTCTAGTTTTTGAGATATTTAATATACTTCATTTTCTACATTTCAACGTGTATAATTATCCAATAGAACTGCAATTTTGACAAACGTAGGTTTTCTGGACTAATTTGAGTGTGCTGATTCCATATCTGAACTCCAAATTTTTCTACCATGTCAGGATGTTAAGTTTCAGTGGTGTAAAACAGTCTCATGATGTCAAATTTAAACAATGGCTACCATTAAAATTTAAACTATTTTTATAACTTGAGATCTTTACGTGATAGGGAAATTTGGAATTCAGATTTGGAATCAGCACACTCAAATTAGTCTAGAACACCTATCTTCCCCGGTATCAAAAATGTTGTTGACCAGAGCTATTGGTAGTCATTTGATTATGTACACAATTGTTTTTGCAGATTACAAAAAAAGCTAGAGCCAATTTTGCATTTTCACAGTCATATTCGTGTTCAGCACATTGAACTCATTAAGAAATGGTTATTCTCATATCGGAAGCAAAAAGGTTTTGAAAATTTGTTGCCCAGTGTTATTAAATTATTAAGATGTTAAGAAAAGAAGGGTTTACTAAATTAGTTCAATTTTTTAAATTAATCACTTCAAAATGCAAGCAAAAATTAAAAATAAAAGTAAACATTTCGAATGTTCTTGAATGGATGTCATTACAAGATCTATTTATAAAAACGCTGTGGATACGGTCATGGCGCCGTGACTTGTCAATGTTCACGACGGTCTATAAAGGGAAGTGACGCGATGAAAAATAGAGCATGCGCTTCGCGCAACAGATGATTAATGAACGGTGAAAGAAGCGCTTTGGCAAGTAAGAATCATTCAAATAAGTCGTTCACGTACATGTATATTCTACGAATTACACGAGATAATGAAATTGTACAATGTAAAGTTCCTATTGCTCATTCCATTAATTGTACAATATATTCTGGCTGCCGGAGTGCGAAAATTGATACGAAGAGGGGTGGGACCCGCTTTTTGATCACCGCTGTGCGTCCCTAAACACGGCCGCCGGTGCGTCGACGAAGAAGCAACGAAAATGACGAAGAACGACATAACAGAGAATGGTCCAAACAGGAGCGGGGGGGGGGGGGATGAAATGGAGGGAGAAGATGAGAAGAAACGGGACTTTTACGAGAGATACCGTAGGCGAAAGGTGGAATGGAAGTAGGCGAGCGATTAAGCGGGAAGAGACCAAAGATAGCCGACTAATGCAAGTGGAAAGACTTGAGAACGTTAACCGTGAGGAAAACTGCCAGTCGAACGTCGAACAGGACGAGCGAAATTGCAACGTCTCACGGAAGGTATCCGCCGATAGAAACTACGCCTCGCAGCGACGAGAGAAGTTACTGAATCGTTCTCATCCCAGGTTAGGTGTTACTCCTTCCTACCTTCACAGCATTACGAGTATACAATTAGAATTTTGGTTTAATTCCACCAGCGCAGAATACGAGCTGCGGAGAATCAAGGGAATCTTCCCTTATGGGATGAGTGGTTTCGTCCGTGAAGGAAAGAGGCGTTGTTCTCTCCATTAAAAACGACGTATTTGCAGTTAGCTGTGGGTTTGGAAAAATGACCGTTACTGCTAGTTTTTGGAACTGTTGTGAAGGTAGATTTAATTCTGCTAAGTTGATTTTATTACCTTTATGCCCATTAACAATTTTTGAGCTCTTGCGCTCTAGGAACCATTGAACTTGCTCTTTAGCTTTTGCGCTACTGGATTTTCATTATATTAAATTGGGCCTTGATATTTCGGCACCAAAATTAGTTATACTTGCCTGTGAGATTCCCGAATTTTGTGCGTTAAGTGCTATTATCTTATTGATTGGTGAATTATCACCTTTATGCCTTTAAATTGCATATTGTGGCATATATTATTTTATTACCTCTTAGTTTGAAGGAATTAAGATTAACTATTTCTGCTTCATACTCTAGTATCAATCTATTTACTGACTCTATTTTTTTATTGATTGCTTTTACGTATCCAGACGAGCGTGCTGCGTTACTGACGACTGTGGGATGAATAAAAGCGGAGCTCTACTGTTTGGAGTTGTGTACGTCGTAGATGCCAGCTTGTTCCACTGCGTTTTCTTCTTCAATTTACCTGCTTGATGCATCTCGACTACGTTACCGGATAGCTACAGTATGGAGATTTAAAAGAGCCCAGTGGGCTGAAGACGTCGGATACAATTGAGACGCATATTTTGTTATTTACATTTTTGTTTGTTTCGTGTAATAATTACATTTATTCATCTATCTGTTTATTTTTTTTGTGCTTTCATCAACTCAAATCGAATTGTATCTCTTTACTGAGGTTGTATTAAAAATCCCTGCTTAATTATTATTTGGCTTCTATCGGCTCAGACTTCTGTTCGGAGTACATATCAATTTTATTACACATTAATAAAATTAATCCCTTACAGAAGTTCTGTAGCTGTAGAGAGTCTCTGTGGTAGCAGAAGCGTTGAAGACGTGTCGGTTCTGAGTGCCCTGCGTCACGCTTCGGTACCATACAGTAGTGGCTAAGAACTTTGTACTATTCTACCGGTTTTGACTTAAGTTGTGCTTTTGTTTTGTGCGGTCAGAGCGACTTATTACTGTGTTTTATTTATGTTGACAGCGGCAGAACGAGACGACGGAAGGGAAGTCATCGAAGTTCTGTAGCCGTAGAGAGTCGCTGTTCGAGAAGGGTAAAAGAAAGCGCCGAGAGCAGTCAATAGGTGACAGATTCTGATATTGGAGGCATACGTGGACTCGGACGTAAGTAATTAAGTTAAGGCTAAAGCTTCGTCGTAGTTTCAAATGAAAAAAAGAAGAGTGAAGTATGAGTCCAAGGAATAATATGCATGAAGAGTCCAAGGAATAATATGCATAAATATGAGTCTATTGCATAATATTGCGGTGACACAAAAATTTCCGCAAGACATGAAGAAAACACTTATTGTACCAATATATAAAAAAGGTTTAGTACAGGATATAGCCAACTATAGGCCTATATGTATACTTTCCTCTCTAGCAAAAATAATTGAAAAAATTGTGTTTTCCCAGCTTACCCAGATGCTTTGGTCCAAAATACCCAATAACCAGGCGGGGGGCAGACCTTTAACCCCTACTTATTTTACGATATTATCGATTCTAAATTACATTGTGAATGCTCTGGATAAGGGCTTAATTTGCTACCTCGTCAATACGGACATTTCAAAAGCTTTTAATACAATTGATCGACAATTGTTTCTTCAGCATTTGACCCATCTTGAAGTGGATCCCGTTACCCATAATCTGGTTCAGGATTATTTTAAACAAAGGATTAATTACATACACCACGAGAATGAGATAATTGAGTATCCCTCTAATAGGGGTCTGATGCAGGGTTCCCCCACAGCCACAGTCTTCTATGCGGCGGCTACTGCTGATATTTATAACTTGCCTCTCAACTGCTTGATAAGTTCATTTGTGGATGATAACTTTTTATACAAAGCTTGTGCGGTGGATCAGCAGAGTACTGTTTTTCAACAAATCCAAGATGATATCACTACACTTAACGAATGGTATACAGCTCATGGGCAAAATTTTAATCAGGCTAAAACAAACATACTGCTGATAGATAAGAAAAGCTTGAATCTGAACTGTTCATGTAAAATCTTAGGAGTTAGTATTGATAACCAGCTATCTTTTAGAGAGGCTATAGAATCCTTGATCGTTGACCTTAACCGTATGAGGTATCTGTTTAAGAGCCTTAAGAAAATACTTAATCGTAAAGAAATGATTCAGATCATCAAATCTACTCTTCTGCCTAAGATTGAATATGGCTGTTTGTTTTGGTCGGCTGCTTCTAAAATACTTATTACAAGGGTGCAAGTTGCTTATAATAACGTAATTCGTACTGCATTTGGCCTCTCTAAGTATACTTCCTGCACTCAGATATGTGACAATTATGGCTTACCGACTATGCTCATCTTAATAGAATATACTAAAATGAAAGAACTATACTACGCTTTGTGTAATGAACAACATCCTTCCTATTACGTTAGAGCTTGGTTAATTGAATCGTCTAATGCGAGACAAACACAGAGATTTAAACTGGTTCCGGCGGACATTATCTCCAGTGTTCGACAGCGTTTTTTCCCTTACAATGCTGTCTCAACCTGGAATTCTTTCCCTTATGACGTGAGGGACCAAATCATGAATTGTACCTCAAAGTCGTGTAGTAATCACAAAATTCATGCGCATTAGATTGATTTTAGAAACATTAAATCACAAGTGATGAAATATGATATAACATATCCCATTTTAGGGATGCAATGATTATAAATAATAATAATAATAATAATAATAATAATAATAATATGAGGCCGCATAATTCTAAAAAAGTGATTTACCACGTTCAGGGTTTACAATATTATGGAGGACCCATAACGAGCCATTTAGATAGGTTCAAGCAAATAATGAACGATTATAGTATCTCAGAGCCCACATTAATTTATTCATATCTATGCATGACTTTGCCATATGATGCAGTTCTTTACTTAAGCGACTTTGAAGACTTAAGTAACGAAAAAATGTATGACAGAATAAAGTGGTATTTTCAGGAAAGAACTGAAAGTAGTGAGAGTGGTAAAATGAAGGTTGCAATTATGCCGAATCATCAAATTTAAGAAGAAAAAAAGAAGCGTAAAAATAAAGAAGAGTTAAGCTTCACTTCAAAAATAGATGGGGTTGGTTTTAATAAGGCATTTTCAATTAATGCGGTGTCTAATGAAGCTAATAGGAGTAGTATCCAAAGTGAATTCCAGTCAGCCGATGATTGGGAAAATCAGCGTATCAATGAATTAAGTAAATTGAGCTTTAAATCTATTGACATTGATAACTTTAATAGTTTGTATATGGAAGCAGCAAATCAAATATCGTCTCTCAATGATAGAGGAAAAATGGATTTGTATTGTGACGCTTTCTCAACAGTGAGTGTTTAGAAGCGACACAGCCTGATAATTTAGAAGAGGATATGGAAATTACTGCGGCGATGTTGTGTCCTGAAAATGAACATGATAATTTGGACTGGGCGGAGAAAAGTTATGTTAAATCCACTCCGGAGACATCAGCAGTAAATCCTATAAGTTATATTTTTTCACAGCAAAATACTGGCAATATTAATGATGGGGCAGCAGAATCTTTTATCGATAAGGAGTATTACGAATTAGAGGAACAATATTCTGATGAGATTGTTGGTGATCTGCCGAATTTACTAGTGATACAAAATTGTGAAAAAATATATAAAATCAACAAGTCGGACAAATTGGGGCTTGACGTAGTCAGTGACCGTGTTGGTGACATTACGCATCTCCATATAGTTACCGAGGAAGATGGTAATGATGTTAAAGAGACACTTCCTATAGTGATTTTTCCAGGAAAAAAAGCTCGACTGGTGAGTGCATTTGTGAAATAGTAAAAGATCAAGAATTGGTGCAAGCCACCGTTAAAGTGTATGAGCAGATGGAAAGTGTGTTTAATAAGAATGAGAAAATAGGAATCTCGTATTTGGTAGAATTTGGAAATAATGTCCAGGTATGGCAATTAAACAGTCTACTCGAAATGTTGCCAAAGAAGTTAATCGACATAAGAGAATTCGACGATAGTTTAATGGGTCTATGTCAATGCTACATAGGAAAAGGTGCTTCTATAGCAGCCAAAACCAAGGAGATTCGAGCGCTCTATATAACTGATATTGCTATTCCATATAGGAAATTCTCAACGGAATTGGGTGTTAGTGAAGAGCTGACAAGGGCTCTTTCCCAAGGATTGGTGCCACTGCAAGGATTAGTAAATTACGATAGAATTAGCAGTGCTGTGGAAAATTTCATTCCGTCGCAATTTATCCAAAAATTACGAAGACAAGAGTCGGAGATAGAACATGGTGGTAAGAGGATTTTAGAAAGCGAGCGAAAAGGGATGATACACAAATCCGACGTCGTATTGGATAATTTTACTGAAGAAAAAGAAAAGAAACAACGGTTAAGTGTTAATTGGTCAGATTTCCATGAAGCACAAAGCGAAGAAGGAAAAAAGTGTTGTTACAGTCAGAGTGGGAATCAGAAGAATGACGATTATATAGAGCGCCAAGTATTAAGTGACGCACTCAAAGAAATCAAAGACAGTTTGCTTCGAATTGAAGAGTTGGTCAAAAATTTTAGTAAAAGAAATAATAATGCATTAAACAAGAGTAAACAATTAAAGAGAAAGTTTAAAGAATCCGAAGTTAAAATTAAGAAGAAAAGGAATTCTTTAGGGGATAAAACGGTTCAAAAGAAAACGATAGATGCGAGTAAAAAGATCTACGTCATCCCGCAAAGACGACAAGGGAGTCAGGTCACGTCTAGATCAAGCAGCAAGAAGAGTGAGAATAGGAGCGTCAGAAGTTGTCAGACGATACGTGGTAGAAGACGTAATCAAAGCAAAGAAAGGCATGTTATGATGGTCAAGAAGAATTGGGAAACTGTGTGTAGTGAAAGAATTGAAACAATGTACTTTTATAATTCAAAGTGGGGAAAGACCAATAGTCGAAGGAAATTTGCG
Source organism: Rhysida immarginata (assembly GCA_023313115.1). Lineage (NCBI taxonomy): Eukaryota > Metazoa > Arthropoda > Chilopoda > Scolopendromorpha > Scolopendridae > Rhysida > Rhysida immarginata. Next base: position 574,327 of record JAHWFO010100866.1, read on the forward strand.
AGGCAGAGAAGCCTAAAGGAAAGAAGAAACAGTAAGAATCACAATATAAAGCAAGGAAAGAGTACAGTGATAAATAGCTTGTTTATCAAGGGAAACAAAGCAAGAAACTTTGAAATTTGAGAAACGCAGTCTCATAATATTAGACGTTCGCTGCGTTCCCACAGTTACGCCGTTCTTCTGTTTTCAAACAAAAGCCGCTCGAGCGTCGACGGAGAGGCAACAAAAATGACGAAGAACGACGTAACAGAGAATGGTCCAATCAGGAGCGGGGGGGGGGGGGGGGGTGAAATGGAAGGAGAAGAAGAGAAGAAAGGGGACTTTTACGAGAGATACCGTAGGCGAAAGGTGGAATGGAAGTAGGTGAGCGATTAAGCGGGAAGAGACCCAAGATAGCCGAGTAATGCAAGTGGAAAGACTTGGGAACGTTAACCGTGAGGAAAACTGCCAGTCGAACGTCGAACAGGACGAGCGAAATTGCAACGTCTCATGGGAGGTATCCGCCAATAGAAATTACGCTTCGCAGCGACGAGAGAAGTTACTGAATCGTTCTCATCCGAGGTTAAGTGTTACTCCTTCCTACCTTCACAGCATTACGAGTATACAATTAGACTTTTGGTTTAATTCCACCAGCGAAGAGAACTCTTTTAATGTCGAATACGAGCTGTGTAGAATCAAGGGAATCTTCCCTTATGGGATGAGTGGTTTCGTCCGTGAAGGAAAGGGACGTTGCTCTGTCCATTAAAAACGACGTATTTGCAGTTACCTGCGGGTTTGGAAAAAATACCGTTACTGCTAGTTTTTGGAACTGTTGTTAAGGTGGATTTAATTCTGCTAAGTTGATTTTATTAACTTTATGGCCATTAACAATTTTTGAGCTCTTGCGCTCCAGGAGTCATTGAACTTGCTCTTTAGCTTTTGCGCTACTGTATTTTCATTATCTTAAATGGGGCCTTGATATTTCGACACCAATATTAATTATACTTGCCTATCAGATTACCGAATTTTATGCCTATTATCTTATTCATTGGTGAATTATCTACTTTATGCCTTTAAATTGCATATTGTGGCATATATTATTTTATTACCTCTTAGTTTGAAGGAATTAAGATTAACTATTTTTGCTTCATACTCTAGTATCAATCTACCGGGCGGGCAAGAAATAACGTGAGATATTCAGAGCTCGCTAGCGGGAATTCTATTAGGCCAAATGCAGTACATTTTGGTGTACAAACTTAGTGGAACATGCAGTTTCGATTAATGCAAAAAAAAATAGTACCAAAAGTCGCCATAGGGGGCGCTTATTTCAAGAAAACAATGAATACCTAATTGTCAAATGAACAAATACCGTAAAAACCAACTTTAGTAACAACAATAAACAATATTTTATTTTTAATTACAAATGTGTTTCAATATGATCACCAGTGTGCTGTTCCAATACCTGCATGCGGTACACGACATTTTCTACGGCAGCTCGCAGCATATCTGCATTAATTAGTCTGATATGCAACGTTATTTGATCCTTTAAGGTTGAGAGGTCAGGAACATGTGCTTGATACACAAGGCTTTTCAAATATCCCCATAAGCAAAAATCACAAGGGTTGAGATCAGGCGACCTGGGTGGCCATACCATGGGAAATGCACGACTAATTATTCTGTTGAATGAAAAACGTTCCATAAAATTTGCCATGGCCATGCATCATCCACTTCCATACGTGCTAAAAGTCTCAACAAAAAGTCATTTCGGGTACGTTCATCTCCAGGAAGCAATTGTTGAACAGGTGTGAGTTTATAGGGATAAAATGTCAATATCTTATGCAATATTTTCCTCACCGTCGAATATGGGATATCTGTTGGGCGTGCTATTGCGTGTGCACTGCTGGTACCCTGCACAGTAGTCATCTCCTGTTCCACAACAGCAGTTGCAACTTCTTCAACGTGTTGCTGCCTGATTCGTTTGCGTCCCCGGCCTGTTTGCACTCCTAGAGTTCCAGTAGATTCAAATCGTTCAATCATTGTTCGTAAGTTAGTTATGCTCATCGGTCCTCTTCGTAACGTTTTCAGTCGCCGGAATTCACGAAGGGCAGCACTTGCATTGCGCTCTTCTGATAAAACAACTTCACTAATAACGCCCGGTCAGGAAGAGTAAGCGTTATCGTCAGGCCATTCGTTCGTGAATGATGGGAAATCCTCAGCCTTGCCTTTTATTGTCATGATTGCTCAACACGGAACAATCTTATGCAAATGTATTCATTGTTTTCTTGAAATAAGCGCCCTCTATGGCGACTTTTGGTGCTATTTTTTTTTTTGCAGAAATTGAAACTGCATGTTCCACTAAGTATATACACCAAAATGTACTGCATTTGGCCTAATAGAATTTCCGCTAGCGAGCTCTGAACACCTCACGTTATTTCTTGCCCACCCGGTATTTACTGAGTCTATTTTTTTTTATTGATTGCTTTTACGTATCCAGACGAGCCTGCTGCGTTACAGACGACTGTGGGAAGAATAAAAGCGGAGCTCTACTGTTTGCTGTGTTTGGAGTTGTGTACCTAGTAGATGCCAGCTTGTTCCACTGCATTTGTTTCTTCAATTTACCTGCTTGATGCATCTCGACTACGTTACCGGATAGCTCCTGCATGGAGATTTAAAAGAACCCAGTGGACTGAAGACGTCGGATACAATTGAGACGCATATTTTGTTATTTACATTTTTGTTTGTTTCATGTAATAATTACATTTATTCATCTAACTGTTTATTTTTTGTGTTTTCATCAATTCAAATCGAATTTTATCTCTTTACTGAGGTTGTATTCAAAATCTCTGCTTAATTATTATTTGGCTTCTATCGGCTCAGACTTCTGTTCGGAGTACATATCAATTTTATTACACATTAATAAAATTTATCCCTTACACTCACATGTGTAATTCATTTTAAATGATTAAATCTCGCATCTGATTTGGCCTCTGTTCATTATTTCTGTGTAACATAGCTCTTCTTTCACAAAATGTGTATTCCCACGCTTTCGAGCGCCGTCAATAGTTCTGGAATGGCACGTCCAAGAAAGTTGAATGAAATTGCTTTCTTCATATTCCCGCAGAAGTTTCGCTAGTTCATCAAACGAAAAGAATTTACAGTATGTCCACGTTCCTAAACAGACGGCTGTAGACGCACAGCGACGATCAAAAGGCGAGCAGCATCACCACCCCTCCTCAGTTCAGTGTTCGCATACGGGCGGTAAAAAAAGACTTTGTACAATTCATGGAATGAGTTGCATATTTCGTGAATTATCTGATTTCAGTATCTGCACGTAAATCGTTTACATTTACGCGAAATCGTTCGCGAACTACTCCTTTGAAAAATTTTCGCTTGTCAAAGTGCCGTTGCCCTCATCATTAACCATCCGCTGCGCGAAGCGCATGTTCTGTCCTTGATCGCGTCACTTCCCTTTTTCGATCATCGTGAACGCTGACAAGTCACGGCGCCGTGACCGTATCTATAGCGTTATAAGAGACATAAAGTCTTTATCATAAGAGCTGAATGTATAAATGTACATTAGCACAGCCTCAGCTGTAAAATTACACGAGCCAATAAGACCTTTCATTCATAAAAAAAGAAAGGAGGAGCAGCTTCACTGTGATTGGTTGCAGTGGGAAATGACGACTTGGACGGCAAATGACATGAAATTACGTCATAGCACCAAATTTGAATCACTGAAATCTCTACATTGGGGTAAGAAAAAAATCATAGCGTTTATAAAAATTAGAATATTTTAATTATTTTTTAGAATTCGTATAAAACATTCAATGCTTCACTTTCTCGAGCTAAGTTGCGGTTTTTTTTTTGATAAAAAATCTTTAAAAAAAACAATGTTATATTTCAAAATAAATGTTTGCATTTTAAAAATATTTTCTAAATTTTATATACATATATTGGACTTACAAATGGTTCACGAAAATACCCTCAACATTTATGAATGTTATATAAAAAATTTTTGGCTGTACATAGGTTTCCTTTTAAGAAAAAATATTTTCAAAGTAATCTAAATAATTTTAGTGAACTGAAGCAAAAATTTTGCAGGAGCTAAAGGGTTAATTCGCTTCCTTGTCATCTAAGACCCGTCCTTTACCGGGAATCTATTGTTTAACCTGTACATTTGTGCATGCAGGATTTATGTACCATTTTGGCCCAAGGGGCATCCGTTATCTGTACGAGGAAAAATTTACCTCGCAAGCGTAACTCCTCGTGTTAGAGGATGCGCTTAAATATTTTTATGGAGATTCTTCTAGTTGTTAATCTCCATTACGGTATTATTTCTTACTGACAAATTTCAATAAATCTTGGTTAAGTTTAATATGACTACATTGCTGTCTTTACCATTAGCTTTTAAGATATTTTCCACTGCGCTACAAAAATATTCATGACAACAGGGCTGCAGTTCTGGGTTACTATTTTCGCCAAGCTCTGATTTACCCGAGTACCAAAATAGATAAGAAAGTTGAAATACAATTCACTTATACCGTTGCTATAAATAGCTCGTTTCCCGACCAAGTCGCACATTCAATATTCAGTAAGACAAAATGCCACATCAAGAACAAGTATAAGACGATCCTGAATGAGACCGATTCAAAATACTATGCTGCGTTTACATACACTGGCCCGGAGATTTACAGAATATCAAACATTTTTCGGGAACGAGATCTTAAAATTGCGAGAAGCATGTTTTGAATCCCAAAGTGAAACCAATACACAGTAATGATTTTTGCAAAAGTGTTGTGTACAAGCTTGAATGGCCTACTGCTTTTACATAGGATGCTCAAAGAGTGGTTCAGCAAACATAGAAGATCGTGGCTGAGCAATGATAAAAAATTGGGCTTTGCCGATAATCTCATAAAACATATGCCAAACCAGGAATCAATTTGGAACCAAAGACGAAGCGATATCAATAGTCAAGGTTGAATCGGACCACAGGAGCATCCTCACCCACAATGCTTTGATAATAGGAGGACTTATGAAGAATTACTTGGATAGGATATCAAAACAACCAAACCAGTTTCTTGAAAATCCCGTCCTGGAAGCTGTCAACAATATTCTCACTCAAGGTATCGGAAAGAATCGTAGCGCATCCAATCAAGATTAACCTTTTTATGTATTTTAGTGTTTCGTTATTTTCATTTTGTCACTTGCTGTAATATATCTTCTTTGTTCGCCAATCAGTACTTTTATTCTTACTTTTTCTGATTGGCTGACGTAGACGGAAATTCGTGCGGCTATAGCCTGTTCACTTTGTAGATGTCCTTATACCCCGATGATGAAGTTTCTTCGAAACGCGTTGACTACATTAAACCTCTACCGTTTTGTTATTCCTGGACCTTTTTATTTCTTGACAATCATTATTCCTCAATGAAGATGAGGACTCAGTGTCATAATGCTATAAGCCAACATGAGCAGAATGAAAGCGAAACGACGTCTAGAATGGTAGGCTACAGCCACTAATCTCGACTGAGCTTCGCTTTTTTTATTTTACTTTGTCAAGATGAAGCAAGCGGCAGCCATCTTGTTGTGGTTTCTTGCCATGCTCATTCTACATCGTTCGCATGTTATACCGTACCATAGGTACATTACAAATTATTGTCGGAAATTACACTTAAGTACATCCAATCTCGCTTTGTTCCTCTTCTGTTAAAAAAACAATATTCTAATCGGAACAACAATCATTTTTTGGATATTTTTAGATACGCCCCTCCTACTTCATTCTACTTCATGGAAGATTTCATTGCCATTTTCCGATTGATGAAGCAATTTCGTAAATTGTCATTAGAAAAATATAATCTCCTCTTCATCCCCTTTCGTTTAAAAAAAAATAAATATTGGGACAAAAATTGGTATCTCTTTTCGAATTTACTTAAATGGCCTCACCTGCATTATTTCCTATAAGGTATTCGTTATAGGAAAAGCGCAAACAAGCGGCGTGGGGTTATTCGCTTCAGAGCAAATTCAGTAAACTTGGTTGCCAGCATACTACATCTCTCCTCCATGTCTCGAACTTTTAAATCGTATACACAATCGTCCTCACTTCCATCAACTGCAATGGCAATGCCACAATGTAAGAATGAATTTCTGATAATGCCCTCGGATAATTCTTCCCACGTAGTTGCTATCCATTTCAGAGAAAACGTTCTCCAGAGAAGGTGCTCGCATTCTTTGACTCGCTGTATACTCGTGTTCATATTTTCGCATCCTTTCATCATACTGCTCTGATTACTTTCCTTTGAAAACCTGCTTCTGCCAGTGATATCACAGTGCGTTTACAGTGCGGTATTTTATACACTGAAATCAACTGAATTTAACTTGGTGGCGGCATCAACAATTTCGATGATCGCCGCGGCGGTTAAATGAGTGCGGCCCTTATTACCTTCAGTATAGAATTGAAGCAGCGAAAAATAGGATGCGGCGCTTATTTGCGCTTTTACTATAATTAAATAAGAAATTACATAAAAACGTTTCAGTAAATAAATAAATATAAGGAATTACATAAAAATGTTTTTTTTTCTAATTTCCAATCTCCAATCATTACTACTGCTTGCTTTAATGCAATCAATGTCATTATATCAATGAAATTATAACTAAAATATATCTTATATTAAAAAGCAGTAATTGCACCAAAAACTTATTAAGGCAATTATCAGGCTAACGTGATAAAAAATCAAAATTATTTATTTATTTCTTTTGTCAAAACTGCATTGCTATGTACATTCAAATGCCAAAAAACAATAAAGTGATCAAAAAATATATTTATTAGTATCTTTCCATAATAAAAAGTAACTTTTTTATTTTTACATTTTGGTTATATTGTTATTTTTCATTCACTTCTTAAATTTTTTTGTATAATAACGCAATAAAAAGGTTTTAAATTATAAAGTATATAATTCAATTTTTAAATGAACTTTTACAAATTATGAAATACTATAAGCCCAGACATTGATTTTCTGTAACTTATTTCCTGACGAACTCAAACAGCAAATAAGTTGACACGGAAACACAAGCTAAATTGTCCCCATGATAAAAAGTTGGAACCGACGAACGTTAGCTATCTAGTTAATTAAAAGTGCATTGAGGTGCCGGGTAGAGTTTTATCAAATAATTTTCATTTCAAAGTTTACTTGTTGCATTCCAATTAATACGTAAATAATACCATTTATCGGTAGAATTTAATTTTTTCTTTTGGGACACTCTTTTTGGCACACTTTAATGCCAGACAATACAGCATGTTGGGAGCTCTGAAGCATAACAGTATGGCTTTCAGTGGCTTTACGTTTCAGCAGCTAAGCTCAGTCCAGGTTATATAGAAGTCAGTGGCTACAGCTCTCCGAAAGTGGGTCCTAGAACAATGTAAACATGCCTTATAGAGAGATTATACACAGAATGCTCATTCTGTCAACTGATGCTCCTCCAAGTCTTAGCATTTACATTACCGCCATCTACTGTTTGTCATGACTTGAAGCAAAGAGCAAGAGAGATGCTCTTCCTCCAGAGGAGATTATTGGAAAGATGGAAGTTACATCTGCTGACAACATTAGTAATTATAAGGAATCTAAACAGATGGAAGAGAAAGCTGCGTCGGATGACGTTAGTCGAGTGATAGGAAGAAGAAACGTAAGCAGGTCAGGTAACGGAGGATTAAGAACATGGGCAGTTCCTTGTTACAGAAGATCCAGAGAACTCCTTGCGTACGGACGCCAGCAAATCTGACTTCGTTAAAAGGTACGCAAAATCTCGAGGAAGTAATGTCGTTCAGCATGAAAGCGAAATTTGACCAACATGCTGTCGAAAAATGAGACAGTCAGCGAAGCGGAGTGGCCTGCGCTAAAGGTGTCGAAAAGAAGGGAGGTTAAGAAGTGCTGTGCAGCGAGAGATAAAATAGAAGCGAGCGGCGGTCGGCCTTTCATTAAGGTGGCTGTTTTCTCTTCTCCTCTGTCAGCAGATAGCCACAGAGCTTCGTGCTTAGAGAAAAGCGAAGGTAAGTGATTCGCCCAGGGTCGTACAGAAAGGTTGGATTCGAGCCAAAGAAACCATCAGTATGATTTTTGTTCTTGGCAATGCATTTAGGTCGCGTCAAGCCCTATCATAATAAACCATTAATGAATGATATAATCAAGTACCGAAAGGCTACAAGAATACTGCTACATAAACCATTGAAGAACTGCGTTGTTTATATATTCCACCCGTAAAACTTCTAATTTGTAATTTGTGTATATTTGAAATGAAGGAACTGGTCGTAACGAGGCGTGTGCAATCAAAACCGCCTAGAGAGAAAGCATGCGCAAGGAAAAATCATACATTGTTACATCACCTACGGTAGGGAGAATTTCGGGCTTAATATTGGTAGAAATACGATTTACAATACGCCACTCCCATGCATCAAATTAGTGCCAACAATGAGTGAAATATTAAATGAAAAATTAAGTTGTATTCGTTCGTGACTCGTCATTATGAAATGATGGATATGCAAATTACCTATCCTTTCCTTTTCATATTACTTTTCCTATCCGTTCATTCCTTTCATACATTATGAATTCGTCGACAAAACGCACAACTCGCTTCTATTGTTTGCAAACGGATGCGAAGTTTATATGCTTTCTGTTCAGCACTTTTCTTCCTTGTAATTCTGAATAAATTGTGAATACATTTCAACCAACTGTTAATTATGACTAAATTTCTTATTATAACTTTCGAAAGTGTTCCTACACCCTTTTTCATTGTTTGAAATCGAACGACCGCACGCTAATGAAGCAGACGCGAGCTAACGAAGTGTCGAGTGCTACAACAATGCCTTCGTAACGGACGAATGTTCCAAGCTAGCGTTAACAATGCTCGAAGAGTCCAAATATTTTATTTATTTATTTATTTATTTATTTATTGACGGGAATACCCATTTTCAAAAGAAATATTAAATATCATCATAAATTTTAAAAAAATGAAAAGATAATGATATAAATAAAGCAATGAAATCACTAACGAAATAAGTTAACCAGAATGATTTACCGCCAAACCGGTTAAAGGGAGCATATTTTCGTAATATAGCATCATACTTTGATATATAGAATTAACCAACATTTTAAAATACTTTAGAGAGAATATATAAACATGAAAACTAAATTGTAAATTACTATTTAAGTAAACAAATGTATAGAAAGAATTTAAACGAATAAACTTGAAGAACTGAAGGGTTAAATGGAGAATGAAGTTATTCTTTATATATTTGAACAAATAAAAGTTCTATAATTTGTAAGACATTCTCACATAATGTTAAACGAAGTGAGCCTTAATTGCTGAATCGTTATGTGTAAGCATCTATCATCTTTACATATTCAATTACTAAAGTGTTTCTACGTGATCATCTAGGGTAGATGTACCAGTAATTGGCAGTGTACCAGTAATTGACAATTCACGATATAAAGGGTTTTTAATAAAATAACAAGGCAAGAAAAGGGACTGGTTTTGCCACCTCGTATTAAACATTGTAGTTGGTTTCTCAGAACAGTAAAAAAACTAGTAACTTTGCTCTCTATTATGGCCGCAAACACGTGTTGATTGTTAATTGCCTTACTGAGTCGAAAAAACCTTGTAATGAACCACTACGCGAGGGTTTGATTACTTGAATTTATTTCATGAATGTTGTGCAATATTTGTCATTAATTTTACGTGAACCTTTTTGTGTGATCAATAGACAATTCTTCTAGTAGTAACAGAATTTCAGATGACCAATGATTTAATTGTTTTCATCCACCGTCAACTACTGGAACCCAGATATGTTGTGTCACCAGTAATTGACATAGCCTGTCAATCATTGATAATTTCTATGTTTAAAAAAAAAACGAAAAAAATATACTAATGTGATATAGAATGTAGGGTAATAATAAAGGAAACATGATGGTTTTAAATCTAACTTCTTATTTTCCATTAATTGACCTAGGTCTGTCAATTATAAGAAGTTTACTGTCAATTTCTAGATCATTCACTTTGACATAAATCTTCTAGGCCCTATACGCCGATTCATTTTGTTGGTTCTGAATCTTGTCACAGAGACGATCAACAGATAGCCCAGGACAAGTTATCTTCCAAGAAGAATACTGCTACTGATATTCTCTTTAATATGATAAGAATTAGCATAGGATGAATTGGATGCATTTTGCAAATAGGAGAACAATCGACAAAAATCAAGTTTTCTAAGAACAGTTTGTTGGCCAACATATGATGATATTGCACTATTGGAAAACACCTTCATTTTCTATGGTCTTTGCACTCTACATGGGAGTGGACTGATTTAATTTATTATTTCGAAGAAAAAAAGACAAAGGATCTAAATGAACAACTTAAGTTTTAAAAAGCACAATTTTAGTTAATGTTAAATACTTTACACATTCATAAAAATGCTTGATTTTAACAGCTACTTTTGAATGTTATCAATTTTTCTTGTAAAAAATATATAATAAAAATGTGCAATTAAAATATTGCCAATTACTGGTGCAACTGCTTGTCAACTTCTGGTGCATAAACTGTCAACTACTGGTGATTCATGCATTAGTTGGGAAAAAATTTAATAACTTAATAGCTTTTAAAGATATAATAATTATTTAGAGATTGGCACATTCTGCATTGTATTTACAATTTAATGGTATAACTAGAAAAGTTTCAAAATGCAATTTGATTTCCGTACACAATTTCGTTTCACGGTAATGTCTTAAACTGTCAATTACTGGTACATCTACCCTACTATTGAATCATGCGATTAGCTACTACTATTTAGCATTATGTCTCACAGTATTTAGTTTTATATATCATTAAGCCAAAGGTAACATATAGCACCATTAAAACATGTACTTCTAAACAATTCCGACTACCACTAATTACTCGTTATATTCACTCATGATACGTTGTTACGAGTTGTTTAATATATTACCTTCCATATCTTAGCGTTGAAAATTCCAGCGTTACCATATAGTACCATTTGGAACCATTAGGCCACGTGCTACTAAAGCAATTCCCACTACCATTATTTAACTGTTATATTCACTCAAGACAGGTTGTTGATATACTACATGCCATATCTTAGCATTGAAAATTCCAATGGTACCATATGGTTTCACTATGGTACCATTAGGGCACGTGCTACTTAACAATTTCCCACTATCAATATTTACTTTTTATTTTCACTCATGACATGTCGTTACGAGTTGTTTGATATATTACATGCCCTATCTTAGCATTGAAAATTCTAACGGTACCATATAGCATAATATGGTACCATTAGGTCATGTACTACTTAACCAATTTCCACTATCATTATTTACTCGTTATATTCACTCATGACACGTTGTTACGAGTTGTTTGATATATTACATGCCATATATTAGCATTGAAAGTTCCAATGGTACCATACGATATCATATGGCATCATTAGGGTACGTGCTACTGAACCAATTCCCACTATCATTATTTACGTGTTATATTCACTCATGACACGTCGTTACGAATTGTTTGATATACACTGGTGGCCAAAAGTTTGGACCAACCAGCAATGTCAAGAAAAACTGAATTTATACGAAAACTGTTTTACACCTACAACTCTAAGTAAATAAGAATCAATATTCAGGGAAGAAACAAATTTATTTCTGCGTTGTTGGTTTCTTATTACCTAAAATCAAAATAAGACTGGCCAAAAGTTTGGACCACATTTGTATAACATAAAGGGAAAAAAGAATTACATCATTAACTAATGAATTAGTTTGATATTTGAGATCATTTTGACTCTACAATATTTGACAAACGACCTGAAATAGAATTAAATAAGCTTTTAATAACATTTGGCTTAACAGCTTCCTGAATGGCTGCTATTAGTTGTTCTCGAGATTTGTACTGAGTGTTTTGGTAAATTTTATGTTCCGTGAGAATGCCACACATTCTCAATAATATTGAGATCTCAATTTCGAGCAGTTCAAGTAAAAGTAGAAATGTTGTTGCTCTCAAAATAGGCTTTCACAACTCGTGCAATATAGATTGCAGGACTGTCTTGCTGCTAAATCCATGGTTTTTGCTTAAAGTAGACTTTGCACAAAGGGATGAACACACTGTGAAGATTATCTTTATATTGAGCTGTTGTGCAATGTCCATCTATAATGTGAATCTTCAACTTTCCGTTGCTTCCAATGGCACCCAGAATCATCACTCCACTACCACCCATTTGCCGCTTAATTCGCAGTGGAACAAGTGTTTCTTTATCACGATGCTCTTCATAAGAAGGTATATTATCAGGACCATCCAAACTGATTCGTTTTTCATCAGAAAACACAACCAATTGGAAGTCTCTTTTCACGTAGATGTGTCTTAGCACACTCCAGTCTCTCCTGCATGTGTTTCTGTGTTAGTGGCAACTTTTTGGGTATAATTTCATAGGCAAAGTTCTGAGCACGTAGTTCGCTGCGAATTGTTCTTCTTAAGGCAGCAAGTTGCAGATTAAGTTTGAAGAACAATTGTTGACTTCATGCCCAGATGTAATATCATGTCTAACATGTCTCTTAATTCTTGATTTGTCTCTTCACGTCAGTGCACAAGGTCGTCCTATTTCTGTCCTATTTTCCAATTAACATTTTTAACAATTCTGATAAAGATTTGTAGCTCACACAGGAGATTTCAGCAACTTTTTTGAAGTTTGTAAATTGCTTGTTAAAATTTCTAATTTGCTCTCGTTGGCCTTCAGTTAACGTTGTACAATACATTATATGGTTTTAGTGCTCACCACACAACACGATGACTTGTAATATGCAAATTATTTGCATGTTTGTGATGTTGGTCCAAACTTTTGGCCAGTCTTATTTTGATTTAAGGTAATAAAAAAGCAACGACGCCGAAATAAATTGGTTTCTTCCCTGAATATTGTTTCATATTTACTTAGAGTTGTAGGTGTAAAACAGTTTTCGTATAAATTCAGTTTTTCTTGATTTTGCTGGTTGGTCCAAACCTTTGGCCACCAGTGTATTACATGCCATATCTTAGCACTGAAAGATCCAAAGATACCATGCAGTATCAAATGGTACCATTATGGCACGTGCTACTTAACCATTACCCACTATCATTATTTAGTCATTATATTCGCTCAAGAAACGTCGTTACGATTGTTTGATATATTACATGCCCTATCTTAGCATTGAAAGTTCTAACGGTACCATATAGTAACATATGGTACCAAAAGGGCACGTGCTACTTAACCAATTCCCACTATCATTATTTACTCGTTATATTCACTCATGACTCGTTGTTACGAGTTGTTTGATATATTACAAGCCATATTATAGCACTGAAAGTTCTAACAGTACCATATGGTACCTTACGTTACCATTAGGGCACGTGCTATTTAACCAATTACCATTATCATTATTTACGCGTTATATTCATTCATGATGCATCCTTACACGTACACATGCTACTAGACCAGTATCTCATTTCACTAGCTACTCTTATATATTCTTTCATGAGACGTCGTGACGACTTATTTTATATATTACATGCCATATCTGGTTAGAGGAAATTTTAAGGGGGTATCTTAATGTTACCATTAGAGCACGTACCTAATCCGGCTATCTCACGTTCGTACTTGTTCGTGGTCTGTCCCACCATATTAATGGATTGGTGAAAACAGAGTGTGAAAAATTTAATTCGTTTTCAAGTTATCGTAATAAATAATAAGCTCCCTACGAATAATAAAATTCTTTTGAATTAGAATCCGTTCTGCCCTTTCATTAATCGTCAATCACTTGCATCCTGCATGCGCAATATCTCAGTAACGTTTAGAGCAGGCGTTTTCCCCAATGCAATTGTACTGATTTTGGCAATCTTCGAACTAAATTTATCAATTGGCTAAATAGTAACATTATATTCGTTCATGGCTCATTGTTACGAGTGATTTGATATGTTACTTACTATATCTTAACATGGAAAATTTTCGGGGGGTATCATAATAATGCAATTAGAGCGCGTGCCACTGTACCGATTTCGACCATCTTCGAACTCCTCCGTGCCATTTCCCATATCTATTGATTGGTGAACAACAGATTTTTAAAATCTTTCATACTTTCTGAGAAAATCAAGTTATGGACGGTCGGACAAGGCCAAAGCATAAAGCACCTTTCGGTACTTAATAAATAGATTTAGCGAACTTCGCGCGTCGTTTCAAACTGTAAACTGGCATTCATTAATTTATGTCTGAGAGGTGTCTTCCTCGCAATTTAGGAAGTGTTTGATTAAGGAAGAGGTTTTGTCAGTTACTAAGTGCACAAGAATGATAGCAATAACCCCGCGGGGTTTCACAGTCTATATCAATGATGATCTCGGAGCCGTCATGCCAGCTGCTCTAGCACCTGATAATTAAGGTGTGTAGTGCTACCTAAGTTATTGTGTTTTGTGGCTAATTTAAACAAGGAGTTTTAGTCGAATATAGGCTCTTCTATGTTTATTCTTACAGGGCGACTGATCCTATTAACGCCTGGCATCGCCGTTTTCCTGTAAGTTAGAGAAGTTTTCAATGATGACCATAGTAACGTTAAGTGGAATTCTCTTGGACCATCCCGTCCAGGAGAGGGTTTGCTCCAGAAACACCTTAATTCTCATAATTTTTACGCGCTCTCAGTGGACTTGCAAGAGTTGCATCCATGTACAAATTCATTATTCTGACTTTGTAATTAGGCTCTCAATTATTTAATAATTAAAAAAAGAATTTAACTCATGTAATTAATTTCCTAAAGAAGAGCCTCGCAATTACTAATTTTTGTACAGCACCTGGTAGGTGCGATTATCATTATTTTATAATATCATTAAATATTTTCATTTTTCGACATCTTCGTTTTACTTTATTCCACTGCATAACTATATTTTATTCGTGACACCGTTCAAGGCGTCAAATATTCGGCTGCACAGGGCGCGATGTATGTTTAATTTGAGCGACCCTTATACACTGTATAACACATACAAATGTCAGTATTCCTATGAACAATGATCTTATGAAATCATTATCCAGAAGAATCCGGGCATCTAAATTGGAAGCCACTATATCGGATAGAATTCCTGTTAACTTGAGCAATGCGTGCAAAAGATAAAATCTGTGTCACACAAGCATAAAACGCCACATAAATAAACCGACGTAATTATGTCACAGAAGTTTCACTTTCATGTTTTTAAAGCTTTAGAACAGCGTTTCTCAACCTATGTTCCGCGGATCTCAAATGGCTCCGAGTGCTCTTCCCAGGGGCTCCAGGATAACGAAAGAAGTAATATTTATTGAAATGAATAAAAAGTAACAATAATAAATAATAAAATAAATAAAAATTAATGCGGCTTGCCCCGCAACTGTATCCAAGTGATTTGATACGAAAGGACTGCTGTCCAAGTGATTTCTTGCCTAAGGGGCTCTGCCATAGTAATCGATTCTAAAAAAGGCTCTGCAAATCTAAAAGGTTGAAAATCGCTGCAATTTTTATATTTCCAAAAAAAAGAAAGAAGGAGAAGTATTTGGCTACGAACTGTCATCGTGGAACTGGAAAGCAACAGCTAAGTCTGAAACAGCTAAGTGAGGTAGGCTTTACTTCGTACACTTACAGGGCTTTTTCTAATACTGGTAGGAAAATCCCGTGTTAAGAGCTTTGGACATTTTTTTCTCTGGCCAACAGGGAGAAATTCTATCACTCACTATGGATTAGTATAGGGGTCTTCTACTTACCGACTGAAGTTTTTCTCAACTGTAAGGCTTTTGTTTCCAACAATTCGTAAAAAATGAAAGCTTGTTTTGTAACAAATTGCAAAATTGGTTATAAGTTGTATGATTCGAATATTAAACTCTTTAGAGCTCCAAGTGACCCAGTTGGAATGAAAACATGGAAAAGAAATATTCCGCGATCGGATCGTGTGTTGACAGCGAAACATCATTTTCGAGAACTTCATTTTCAAGCCACTTTTCTCTCATGAAAGAGTAGAAAAAGTCTTGCTATTATTCGTTCATAACAGGATACATTGCTGGCACTGATGCTGACCCATGGTCACCGCAGCATCCTCTCTTTTTCACGCTCTCAATAGTTTCTCTCTCTCTCTTCTAAGCATTGCAACGTGGCTTGTTTTCGTTCGCTCCCCCCCCCCCACGTTTTTCTCTCTCTCTCTGACTCGCATCTCAAGAGAAATGGGGAGGGAGGGGGAGAGACTATTTCCCGCCTCTGCTATCATTTTATTTTCCTTAAATAAAATACTTATTCACTATATTAAAGGATGAACTTACAACAGAGAACTAGAGTTATCTATATAATAATTTAAATGTCGTTTTTTTTGGATAACGGTATAATTAAACCCGTTTAAATAAAGTATTGTCAATTTAGTGTCATCAGCTCAGTGGTTGCGTAATCGCCTCTGATTCTCGAGGGCGCAGGTTCGATCCTGGCCGAGGATGACTAAGATTCTTCAGGGGGGAAATCCTGAGATCACGCACTTCCTTAGGAAGGGAAGTAAAGCCGTTGGTCCCGTATAGTCGTTGCAAAATTTCTCGCCTCTATAACGCCGTTCTGATATGGCCATAGTAGTTGAAAGGGACGTTAATACCAACCGATCCATTTATTGTGATATTTCTCCAGAATATCACAGAACGATAATTAAAGAGGATTAAATTAGACACCACTATTATTAAATAAGCTTCATATAATTTAGGCAATGATTGGGAGATCTTAACTACATAATATAAAAATTGCTTTTAATCATTGTTTAATGATAACGATTAAAAATTAATAATTTATTAAAGTCTACAATATTGTGGTGAAAATTAAAGAAATTATTTTAGCGATTTTTATTACCAATCCTTTAGGATGAATCAGAAATCTACCCACTACACTATCTTTTGAGCATAGTAAAATAGGACCAAACTTTGCTATTTGGTCACGCGATTTTCCAACCTGTAGTAGAAAAAGCCTTGCATTTATAAAGGAAACGCCTAAAACGCTCTACGTGAAGCCGTTTACAGAAATTAAAAAAAAAGCAAAATTTCATGTCAAACGCTCTTTTTGAATAAATTTTTTTAAAAATTGTATATTTTATGCCTTTTAAAGTGATAAATGTTATTTATTTTATAGTGGGTGATTGAGAATTCATTGTAACTTCTAGTGTTGATAGGTAGTGCTAACGGGAACAACGTTTTCCTATGCCATTTTTGCCGTTAAGCCTTCCTGTGGGAGATAAACGCCACTAAAGGTAGGGTTGCTGTCCCTGGAGGTTGGCTGCCTGAAGATCACAAGCTTCTTTATACTAAAGGATAATTGCGTGTTGTACATTAAAATTTGATGGGGAATACAGTATTAGAAATATGTCTAAAATACTAGACAAACAAAAGCACTTTGATCTCCAATATTTTGTAATTCACATAATTTTATTGCACCGATGTTGTCATTAAGTTAAGAAAAGGGAACGTTAAGCATTTACAATACAGTCTTGTGCATACTGTATCCTACACACCATATAGCACAATGGACAGTATGGTGCTACACATATCATCGGAAATGGGTTTATAGCAAGTGCTCAAAGCGTCGACCCTGTTGTTCCACGCACATACGACAGCGTAAAAGCATTGATCTCCGAACATTTGCAAGCACATTAGGGTCATCGCTTATGGCTCATGCAGCAACTATGATCCTTTCTACGAGATCTTCAATTGTCTCTACTGGAGTTTCATAGACCATACTCTCCATATGGCCCCACAGAAAGAAATCAAGAAGGGTGAGGTCGGGAGATCTGGGTGGCCACAATACCGGTCCACTTCGTCTAGTCCATCGCCTGGGAACTGGACGTCCAAAACATCACGAGTGGCACGGTAGTAATGAGCAGGGGCACCATCATGCATGTACCACATGTTTCTGCGGAAAGCAAGAGGAACGTCTTCCAGGAGATCTGGGAGTGTGTTGAGTAGAAACTGGCAGTAGTGTTGACCTGTCAGTACAGTTGGGAACATGTCAATTGTTCTGCCCAATCAAATAGTCTCCTAGAATCCCTGCCCAAATGTTCACTCAAAACGGTGTTGGTAGCTGCGACGTGTTGCCGCATGCGGATTCACTAAGGACCACTCATGAACATTGTGTGTGTTGAAGAGACCGTCTCCTGCGAAGGTAGCTTCATCTGTGAAGAGGATGTACTTGCTGAACTCATGATTGGCATCGTGCTGTTACTGGAACCACTGCGAAAAAGCAACATCTGGTGAGTGGTCATCTGGCAACAGCTTTTGAACCTTTTGACGACGGAACGGATGCATGTCATTGTCATGCAGTATTCTCCAGACAGTGCTCTGCAATCTGTTCATAACTGCTGCCACGGCTCGTGTACTGGTGGATGTATTATCACCAATCTCTTCAAGCACCTGGTCCTCCAGTAGGTCTGCCCGATCAGTTCGTGGGCGACCTGCATCTGGTCTATCGACATTGATGGGTCCAGTCTTCCTCAGACCATTTATAATCCGGGCAAAGCTGGTGTGCTGTGGCCATATCGCTGTAGAAAACGACATGATGATGTAACCTTGCTTCTCCGTAGATGAGAACTATATCCACCTGCTCTGTGATGCTGTAATGCTCCATGAGATGCAGTAAAAGATGATATTCTGTTTTCTTGGAACTGATGTATGAACTTTTTCAGTAAATATAATGTCAAAAAATTCACTGATTTTGCATTGTTACATCATTTTATTTCGACCATTGTAAATTGTATTTCTACCAATAATAAGCCCTAAATTTGGTCGACTTATGATGATGTAACAATGTATGACGTTTAAGTTGTTTGGCTTTCTTTCTAGGAGGTGTTGACGGTAGCAAGCGTGTGATCTTCAGGCAGCCACCCTCCAGGAGCAGTAACCCCACAGGAGGGGTTAACGGCAAAAATGGCATAGGAAAACACTGTTCTGTTAGTACTACCTATTACCCCTAGAACTTTGTACAATGAATTCTGAATCACTCTGTAAATTTTAGCACCAAACTCAAACATTTAAAAACTTACAATACATCGCTATACAAATAATGACAAAAAATGGCGGAGGTATATACCTTCTATATAGTGTACTAGTTTAAAGCATAACATCACTCGAAGTAGCTTCAACATGGATGCCAACAATATCGAGCTTTACAAGATAATAGTCTGGATTTCTTTTATCATATTGGAAGCTAAACTTCCACACCTTTGTTACAAAGCATTCGTGGTTTTACATCACTTTTAGGTCGGCCATCTCGATGACAGCCTAGTAGCTCTTCTGATTGCGTGGATACCTAAAAAGTTGAACAAAATTCAACTTCGGCGTAAAGCACGGCACCAAGCTTTTTACCGGAAGTAATATCTCGGCATCGTTACGTCGGCTTATTTACATAGCGTTATACGCCTTTGTGATCTAGGCTTAAAATCTGATTCCAACATGCGTAAAAACATGGATAGAAACCGAAATTAGAAAGATTTTAGGCATCTCTTCCTGTTTTTGTCTTTCTACCCGAAAAAAAAGTTTCTGTATTTAGGCATTTAGGCATTTCTGTAGTCTATGACTCAAATCAGCTCGAAGAAACGGAAGTTCTGTCAGGGAGAAAGACGAAAGAGGAAGTGACGTCAAAAAAGTTTTCTGCTTGTGGTTTCTGCCGTTGTTTTTACGAATGTGGGAACCACACTTACGTGAAGAATTGATTCAATATCACAGATATCCACAATTGTTTATGTCAAAGATATAGGAAACTAGGTTGAAAATTAGGTACTAGCTTGTCTCTTACTTTCATAGGTGTAGCACTTGCCAGAAAGAAAGGTCTCTTGCCTGACCAACATTTTCCCGTCTACTGTTCGAAGAATCCCAGGCTATAAAAATAAAAAAATAAGAACATTAAAGTAAGTATTCACGTGTCGAAGAAGAAACCCATCTGTTGATTAAATGATATTTTTTTTTACTTTCGACAGGTCCACAGTGATCTCAGCATCGAGCATGTCCCAGAGGTCGTTCAGATCAATAGACTTGTTGATGGATTTAAAATATGATAAGGGTCTGTTCCTACACTCTTTTTGACTCTCTAGTATCTCATGTATTTCCTTCGTGTCCGAGGAGCATATCGTAAAAGTCATGTCGTACGTTTCCATTGTCTCCAAGAGCATGTCCGTAACAGTCGGCGATGTTAAGTAGTGAGAGATCCTCTGAGAAATTTGGTACACGCAGATAAGCAGACAGGCGAAGAAAAATAGGATCCAGATGAACTTCAATGCTGGATGCTCCTTCCTATCTGACATTTGACGGATCCCCTCTAAGCTGTCTTCGAGCACACTGGTTCGGCTTTTGTCCAGTTCGCTGGCCACCATCCGCCTTATGCGGCGACAAAGAAGATTTTTCCTGGTCGATCCACGCTGTTGTCTCGACGCATTCAGCTTCCTCAGCTCGCTTCTTCCTAAACTGTCGACGGGCTGCAAGAGAAATTCGGTAACAGTGAATTTAAATATACACTGACAAGGGGACCACACGGACATGTAATCACGGATTTGGATGAAATTTTAGGAAGTCAATCTACAACATTAATATACCTTCTGTGTAAAATGATTTGACTCAATGGGCCTTTCGTTTCGGAGAAAAAAAAGAAAATATTTCACGTCTATTATAGTAGTGCCAGGTAAGCCAAGTGAGAAGAAAGGTATACAACTTAACAACAGTGGCGCAGTGGTTAACGCCAGATTCTGCGGATTTGCTGGTTCGATTCCTGTAGTATTGAAACTTTTTTCATTTTTTTCCATTTTTTTGTGTTTTTTGCCATTATTATTTGTTTGCATTTTGCATAATAACATTCACATACATAAACAAAATTTTTTCAATATTGTACAATATTATCAATATTGAAAAAAATTAGTATATTATTTTCACGGATGGTCATTGACCGTCGAAAGTGCTAATAGATATATAAATTTTCTTTTTTATTTCACACGCCACGGCAATGACCATCTGTGAAAATATTGTACAACGCATTTTGCATTTTTTTGACCTGTGACGTTGCTTATGCGAATGTTAATATACAAAGTGCAAACAAATAATAATGGCGAAAAAAAACAAAAAAATGGAAAAATAATGCGGAAAAATGAAAGAAAAATGTCAATACTACAGGAATCTAACTCGGACCAGTAAATCCACAGGACCTGAATTTAACCACTGCGCCACCGCTTCTAAGTTGTATACCTTTCTTCCCATTTCGCTTATCTGGGACTACAATAATAAATGTAAAATATTTTATTTTTTCCTCCGAAACGAAAACCCATAGTCAAATTCTTTTGCACAGAAGGTATATTAATGTTGCAGATTGACCTCCTAAAATTTTAATCTAAACCGTGATTACGTGTCCATGCGGTCTCCTTGTGAGTGACCACTGCATTAGAGACACCACCTACAGGTATTGGACATTGAAACTGAAACACCTGGTAGAAATCCAAA
>JAHWFO010100866.1:600828-665521 GCA_023313115.1 Rhysida immarginata
ACTAAACAAAAGATTTTCTTTTCTGCTTCCTTGTTTCTCAGAAGTTGCATCACTCCTTTTCATTGACCTATATCCTCCATTGTTGTTGCCTAGCAACGTGACGCTTTCCATGCGAAAATTTCGTCACTTTCGTTAAAAATTTCCTCAAACCCATGACTGGTTTCTTCAAGGAAGGGATCAAGCAACACTCATATGAGGGAAGACGGTAAATTCGTTAATGATTGGAATCTGGGTTTTTCGAGTACCCCTTGACCTTCAGCCCTTGATCAAGTGTCGTTTGCCAGTCTTTCGAGGGCTGTGCTAGTGATTCGGCCCTTAATAAATCGTTTTAATAAATTGAAAACTCTTACTCGTTGGTTGAGTCCTCTTAAATAATAGAGATGGCGTTTATTTGCTTCACGCCCCTCCAATGTCAGGGAAAATACAAAAGAAAAAAACTTTTTTATATTAAACAACAATTGAAGAAGTGGATAAAAGTAAAAAACTGATTTAGTTTAATGCACCAAGTAATAGAAATTAGGCAAAAGTTCAAACTCGATAAACAGCGACGATTAAAAACTAAACGAAATTGATTAAATAGGTGACAATTATTTAACAATCCTTGTAACACTTGAAAAGAAATTCGTCAGGAAAGTAAATTAATTCGTATTCCTTTTTTAACTCACCCACTGTTTTCTATTGTCTTTACTCTCTATCTTTACTCTGTTTTAGAAGGCAGCTTCGGTATCCAGTCAAAACCCCCAGGTATAAAACCCGCTGGTAAGAAAAAACAACCTGCCTTAAAGTGCAAGGGTGGGGAAAAACCCCACGTAAAAAAACCCGAGGGTTGGACATTTGCTCCTAACTATTTATACTAGAGCCTACGATTTTTGACGGGTAATAAAAGCACACCGTGTACCATGTACCGTGTACCTGTGATTTAAGGATCCGTGTTCTTAATACACGTGTAAGTATGAATGACGGTACCCGTGTATCATGTAGACGGGTATAGTCATCCGTGTGTTTTTATACACGTGTCCGTTGAAGACATTCAAGCTAAAATCACGTTGAAAACGATATGTTTGTTTTCTGAAAAACAGGAGTCTAACAAAACTATAAACTTTTATATAAAAAAGTATTTATTTTTTAAACAGTTATCCTGTAAATTTTAAGTTAACTTTGTACATTAAAACATTGCTTTTTTGAGCAAATTTGATATGATGATTTTTTCCATTTTTTACTATTGTGTGACCTCTACCGATTGACTATAGTAATGACCTCTCCTCCCAAGAACAGACTAGCTCAGTCTCATGAAACAAAACAGAAATCTTCCAATATAATCAACGGTCAGAGAGTCGGGTTCGTTGAATTTAAAATAAATTAACTCGAGAGTGAATTATTTCTAATTGAAATAATTAGGCAAAGTTTTGTAAATCAAAAAAATAATATTTTTTTTAAGAAAATCAAGATCAATTTAAAAGAAGTGACTAAATACTAATGAACTTACATACAAAGTCTTAATTCTAAAATTCTATATGTGTTTAACTGGATTAAATATAACTAAATCCTAAATGCAGCTGCTTATTAACTTTTAATCTAAAGAATTATCTTACTAATTTAAAGCTCAACAATATGTAAATGATGTATCAATCTTAACTCAGTATAAATATTTTGCTACTGTGATAAGTCTATGTAAACTCTCACCCAATCTTATCAATGAATTTCACTTAATACTATAATTCAAAAACAACAAAGCACGGCTTAAAAAGAAAACTCATTAACTTACAGTTCTTGCCCACTAAGCCAAATTCTCTATATCCATATTTGTAACACTACACTTGATCACCTTAAAATATATCTATATTCAGGGGCACACACACACACACAAAATATCGAGCACAACACTAAATTTCACTTCTTGTAAAGCACACACTATTCCGCCTTGAAGATTATCCGCTTTGCGCTGATACAGGAATCTGGATCTAGTACCTCATGAGTCCGTTACTCCTCAAACAGTCTAAGGTAAGATCGACAGACACCTGCACCATCCCCAAAACTCAATACGTGGCTTGTTGATTCTCAGTTGCCTCCTCAATCGATTCGGATCCTCTAAGTAATCTCCTCCCTGGTTGATTTGTCTCTCTCATAATGTATTGCCATGAATTTCCATATCACATTAATTCTTATCTCAATGGCTTGACTATTTTGTCACTTTATTCACATAAATGGGGGAAACTTGCATAACATCATCATCCAACTGGAACTCAATTCACTTCATCAACACTCATTTGATGTTTCAAAATAAAGGAAAACGCCCAAAAAGTAAAATACGGAATCTGATAAATGTTAATCAGATTTACATGTGATGTCTGCTCTACTTAAATCTTGAATTTACAGTTTGCAAGAAATAATTTGGCCGGAATGGGTTCGCAGGGCACCGCCCTTCACACAGCTTTACCAAAATTTATTAGTGGTGGGTCATCCCCAGTTAATGAAGATGCAAGGAGAAGGTTGCCTCACAAATGCCTGATTCCCAATCGCTTGAAGCAGACAATCGTCGAAGCATCAGGTTTGGAAGATTCCCTCCCCAAAACGTACATTAAACCAAGCGAGCTAAGCCATAGACTTGGGAGCTCGGGGATATTCGACTCACCCCCCCCCCCTTTTCTCAGCACCTCTACTTATCCTTTTCCAACATCCGGCCTCACTCTCATTCTCAAAAAAGAACAAAAAAACGAAAGTGATAACGTCAAAATTGCATGTTTGTTCAATAAAAACACGTTTACTCTTGGTCTCATGAAAGACATTGATCATTATTCATCAAAATATATAATCTCATCAGTCATTCCAAAGACCAATGCTATTCTAACTCATTAGACTATACAAGAATCACTATTTCCTCTCAGTTTGAATATCCCCTCCACATGAAAACTCATTGCTAAAGTTATCTATCTAACATCAAAATTGTTCATTAATTCAACAATAGGTTATTCTAATCACCAAACTCTTATAAACACAGCGCAAATACATCAAATAAACTCAGATAACCCTCACCTTGAAAGACAATCAAAGTAATTATCATTAACATGAATTCATTAATAGTCAAATCCTCTATAAAACACGCGAAACGTCACAATTGATTGGGTGATGTCAAAACGCAGGGTACCCCTACCCAACAGGGTACCCAACAAGATTTAGAAATTAATATACTTAAAATAAAAATTTTCATCAATAAATGAAGAGGGTAAAAATATATATGCTCTCACTCAGTAAAAACCACTTTTAAGCAACTCATCGCTGGAGAAAACCTTTTTTTCCGTTTCATCAACGTATCGCCATTTCTCTCATCCCACTGTAAGTGGCCAACCTAAGCGATTATCGTTTTCGTTTCATTTTTCGTTTCAGCGCCGAGACCCGCGGTAAGATTTTCATCTTAACGCCTAGACTGGCTCATTTTGAAATAAAATGTTAAGTTGGACACTAGTTACGTGCATTAAATCGTATGTTTTTGATGTAATGAAAATATACCTATGTAAATAGAATGTCTCTAATCAATAATTATTTTCGGATAATGATTACCGTGTTTCTATTTAGGACCGTTGATAAACCATAGTCCGTTCATTGGTGGTCATATTTGAATCCCACCCCCTTAAAAATTACCTGTTCAGATAAATTAGTACCCCCCCTCCCTAATGAAGGTATTAAAATGCAGAATTTTGAATAATAATTGGACCATGTTGTCATACGTGGTCAAATCCTGACTCCCTCCCCCCAAATTGACGACCTGGTTTATGAGCGATCCCTATCCGTTTTTCTGTTCTCTTAATATAAGAAAATAATGCACTTAACAAGTGTCCAACTTACCATAGATGCCTATGTCAACTATATATATAAAGGCGTCTTTTAGTATTCTTTTCATAACTTGAAGATAATCCTCTAATATTCTAATTGCCTTTAGAGAATTATCCTTTTTGCTTTGATAAAGGATAGTCCCTATCCAAAACGTCTCTATTTTATTTTTTATTAATTACTATGTCAATTATTATTTATTTTTTATTTTTATTTAATAACTATTATTTATTGTAATCCAGGTTTTTGTGTCTCGTCTTTTTCTCTTATAAATATCAGTTTACATTATAAAACTCGTAATAATCCAGAAATATATTCATAATCTATTCCTAACAATGTTAACGTACTTTTTTTATTTAGTTATATTTTTAAAAGGGTAATAAATAATAAAGAAGGTTGAATAAATAAAAATAAAAATAAGTGCCTTATATATATTACCTGCATTTAAATAAATATCTTTGTACTGATTGAAATTTATTTAAATAAAATTTTAAATATTTATTTAGATAAAATAAAAAATTAAATATTTATTAAATTTATTTAAATAAAAAATTTGCATTATTAAAAAAACGTTTTCATAGCCAATAATCTTTTAAACGTTTAATAATCAATAATTAACATTAATAAGTTGAACTTTAAAAATTAGAATGATTAGTTGGAAAATTTAGTTTGCAGTTGATCGCTTGGGCATTCCTGGACAGCTGTTGGGTACCCTGTTGGGTAGGGGTACCCTGCGTTTTGACATCACCCCAATTGATTGAACTGTAGGAATTTTCATGTAGGTTCATTTACTTATCGCAGTCAATCCTAGGCCTTTTTTATGAAACTCAATAATTTCTTCCTTCTTTTGAATGCTATAATGGCATTCTGCTAAATAATTTTTAAATGAAACCATGCAGTTATTTATTTATTTATTTATTTAATTTATTTATTTATTTATTTATTTATTTATTGCAAGCAACAGGATTAGAATTGCCCAATGACAACTTACAGGAAAACAAATACAAGAACAAAAATTGAAACATCAAAACAAATATTGAAACAAAAATTTTACATTAAGCATCGTCCATATTAGACGTAGCTACCAGCTCAAGAGTATTTCTATTGCCAGCAACAGATTTGGTCCACCTTACCCGCAGATCTCTGTTCATCACCAAGCACCAAAATTTTCAAATCCCGTTTAAAGAATTTCCTCTCTGCACCCCCCACCTAAGTAACTCTTGCCCCTCACCATTCCCCTCCATTTTTTTTAAAATTGTTTTGTAAATAATCAAAAATTGGATCTTTGTTCCCCATCCAGGGACCCACCTCGTCGTCCCCGCGATACAGGCCCCGGAAAGACGATTTGTACCTCCCTTTACATTAAACATTAAATAAATAAATAAATAATAACAAAAACAGTTTAGATGTTCATAAATTATAACTTTGAATTCATTATTATTTAAAAAGTTAATATAAATTATATTTGAGAATATATTGCTTAATTTACATAATCGATTGCAATGGAGATTGTTTGTAATACAGTGGGCGCCGCTTAATGGGATCACTTTGGGACCAGACAATGACCGACTGATAACAATAGCCGAAATGGCAAAAAGATGCAGCAGAAGAAAAAAAATTCAAAATTATGGTGTCTATTATTGTTATTATATGTGTTTATTATGATAGTGTAGTACAATAAGGTTCAAAGTATATTGTATTTTAATTGTAATGTAAGTACTTATACTTTAATTAAGAACCTTTTAATTTTGGTTTAGAAAATCAATCTTCATTTGTTTAGTATAATTTTTGCGAAGAAGGTCATTAATGAATTTTTCTTATTCATATTGCTTTGTAAAGTCACTTGATCTCTGTCTTGCACCAACCTGTAAAATTCGTAGAGCTTTTGAGCATTGTTGGCGGTGTTCCAGCCTTCATCGCTTTCATCTTCTCGAATTGTGTGTTGCTATCACGTGGACAGCGCATGTGAACAGTAGAATCAAAACCAAACCCTTTTTTCACACTGGAATATTTTTAACCAGGAAGTGAACAAGGGTGAAGTACATGGGAAAAATTCAGACTTGCTTTCAAAATGATAACAATAAACGATCACATTAAACGATGATTTTAACATGTTCAGGTATTAAGGCGGTTGGGAATTCTTGATTCGATAACATTAAACGAATGATAACATTAACCGTGATCACATTAAACGGCGCCTACTGTACATTTTCTGATGAAATATATCACTGTTTCTGAGTTTAGTTTGGGAATGCGTAGGTTTATGAAATTGAGAAATCCAACAGAATAGGTTATATGATTATATAATTTGAATAAGCAGCAGGCATCGAGATAAACACGTCTGTTAAGTAGCGTTTCACAACGAAAGTGATCTCTTGAGATAAGAGTTTGTAGCACATAAATTTTCATTAAAGAAATTATGATTTGATAAGTGAAAAAGGGAACGTAGAAAATCAGTTTGAACTTTCTCAAGACGCCGCTAAAATGTAACATTGTACCAAATAGTCGAAGCATAATCTATGCCGGGTCTTACTAGGGAGTTGAATAAGAAAATAGAAAATTCTGTGCTATTGAAACGTGTAAAGTTTCGAACAATGAAATAAGAGATCCTATATGCTTTAGAGATAATGTGTTTTATATGGTCGGTGAAAGTTAAGTTGTGCTTAAAAAAGACCCCTAGATCCTTTGTGGTAGTTTGTTTATCAAGAAAAACCATTAAGGGTGTACGAGAGACAGTAGGATTGAGAGACAGATTCTTTGATAGACTGCATATTCAAATTTTTTTTTGAAAACAAAGTATAGAAAAGGGGCAGTAATTTTTGATATTGTTTGAATCATCTTTGTTTTTGTACAAAAGAACAATATTGGTATTTTTCCATAATTGAGGAAAACTGCCGGTTTTGATTGAAAAATTGAAGATGTATTTTAGAGGGCAGATAAGAAAAGCACTGCAGGCTTTGTAAACGTAAGAGGGCATGCTATCGGAACCGATGGAGATTGTGTTATAATATGAAATGTATTCTGTTGTTTTTACTTACTGAGCAGTGATAAAATTTTGTGAATTGGCATTCAATTTCTTCAGTTCTTAATGAAAGTGTGTGATATATGATCAGCAATTGGTTAATACAAAACACCCCACTGAGCTTAAATGGTTTATTCCTCTTATGCAAATATAAATTTACAAAACTCTACATGAGATCATGGTATAATTTTAAGTATATTTATCAATGAAGTTAACCAAATTATAACTAATGATTTTAGAAAATAAGACATATTGCTGTGATCATTCGACTGTTATAATTAGCAATTGTACATAGTGTAAGTGTATGGTTATTTTTTCCTGAATATTATTTTTATTGCGTTTTTCTGTCTGATATCTGATTCAACAATTTAAACGCTTGAGTATCCGTGGAACTGAAATACACGGGTACCCGGGTATCCGTGATGCTGTAAATAAACGGGTCAATACACAGACTTATGAAATACACGTGTACCCGTGTATTTTGGTACACGTGAAATAGGGAGCTCTGATTTATACTGCTTCAGTATACTTCATGTTCAGAATGTAATTAATAACTATATAAGTATTACACAAAATGATCACATACGGGAAAAGAATATTATAAATGGTGTGAAAAGAGAAATAAGACAACATAACATGAAAACAAACGAGGCCTTTCGGTCATTTTATTCAAAGACTTTCATCAGGTATAACAGTTTTTGGAAGTGTTAACTGATTTTTTCATCAGTAAAATTTAAAGAATATAAATTGAAACAGTTATTGTATTGTCAAGAAGCATTGTTACATCATCTGATTTTCTTTTTATCTGTAAACACGGTCTATAGATATTCATAATAATCGAGCTTCGGCCATTTTCCATTGTTTCGAGAAGCTAAGGAAAACAGATCGCGCCAGGTGCCGCATAGATCGCACTAAGGCCGACTACAACCTGCGATAGAAATTTTCATTGAAACTGAATATGACAGTAAAGTTTCTATCTGCCGATAGGGCGGCACTTCAGGCGCAGTTGGGCCGACTGTATACGCAGCGCGATTTTTCAATAGAGTTCCTGCCCTACTGGGAGCTAGAAACTGTAGCTTCATTTTAACTATGGAGCTCGATGACCATGAATATCTATGGACCGTGTCTGTAAATTGAAATATTTAAATTGTTACAATCACAATATAGTCAAAACATTGCATATTGTTATGTATGATTATAGATAATTCATTAAGGATAATTTTACAAAATAAGAGGCAACATTATATCTAAACTTGTGAATATTTAAAATAATAATAATAATAATAATAATAATAATAATAATAATAATAATAATATAAATTAATCGGTAGAAGGGTGGATCATAATACTGTTCCTATTGATTAACTAGGGACATCAGGATTTCCAACTAGTTTCGCCATTTATTCCCGGCTTTGTCAAGGATATATACAGCAAGACAATCGACAATCGAACAGTAAAGTGTACATTTCTTCAGATGCGACGAAAGCAGCGCTTTCATAAAGCTCATCAAACCAGAATAAATTCCAAATGAAATACACGGAGATAGTCAAGAAGCCTAATCAACCCAAGCGGTCTTCCATCTTATACAAAAAAGAAAATAAGATTGACGATTGTCAGAAACAAATACAAACGAAATAAAAGAACAAGGAGAAAGAAGATTATCACATCTTCCAGTAGTCCAGGAAAGAAACTTTGCTGATGTAATCAAAGTTGATGGCAAGAATGTTCCTCGGTTTTCGATATTTCATATGCCACTTCATATCTATTGAGCTCTTCAGTATTCCAGTCACTAGGTCATTGTCGTGAATCTTCATCTTCTGCATCATAATCAAAAGGAGGTCCTGTATAAACTTTCCGATGTGGGCCATGTTTAAATCTGAATGGATAGATTGGTTCTTCACAGTCCTTCTGTCAAGCAGGGCAATGGTCCTCCGAGTTACATTCTGGAATGACTGTAGCTCGCTCCATCTTCTTCTACAGATAGTCGCCAACGCAGGCATGCCATAGAGAAGTATTCTCCGAATAATCGACTTTTACAGAAGTAATTTATTGTCGACGCTGAGGGTGCTGTTCCGGCCAAGGAGATCTATGGGACTGTACTTAACCCTCTTCGCTTTGTTCAGAGCGTAGGTCACGTGACGATTCCACGAGAGTCTTGAGTCGATGATAACGCCAAGATATTTGTAGTTGTCTACCCAGTCCAGTTTCTTACTGTATAGAACAAGAGAATCTGGAGGACGCTTGAACTTTCTGTTGAAATACATACCCTTGCACTTTCCGACATTATGGTTCAGCTTCCAGGAATTAAACCATTCATCGAACATCTTCAAGGCATGCTGTGGACGAGTGATAACGTGAGCCGGCTTGTGTGCCCATGGCAGTATCGTCAGCATAGAAATAGAGATTACAATTTTTGGGTTTCGGGAAATCATGCATAAAATAATTAAATAGCACGGGCCCGAGGACAGAACCTTGAGGGACACCGGCGTTTACAACACGGTGTGGATAGATTTTCACCAACTTTAGCTTGGTATGACCTGTCGGTTAGAAAGGTTTTCACCATCAAAATCAAGTCGGTAGACAGGGCCCCCATGCCACACTAGGTCAAAAGCTTTACTGACATCAAGGAATACCACTCGGCAGTACCTAGAAAGGTTCAAGAGGGTGTTCATATCTTCTACGAGCCTCCATATCTGCATCTGACAAGAGTGGGCGGCACGAAAGCCAAACTGATCTTTCCGAAGTAGATCATTGGCGAGACAGTGTTCTTGGAATCTGACGACTATAGTTTTCTCTAAAACTTTAGACATTGAGGGGAGCAGACTAATCGGTTGGTAGCTCCAGGGATTTGCTGGGTTTTGCCCCTGCTTGGGGATACTCAAAACAATAGATTGTTTTCAAGATGCAGGGAAGTAAAAAAATTTCTAGCAGTCGCCAATGATATTGGTGGGATAGTCAATAAAGTTCTTTGGGAGATTAAGAAGGGCGTTATTGCTCATCTTATATCTTCCTGGAGCCTTCTTCTTTTTCAGTTTACTTATGATGGTGGCGATCTCTCCGGCCTCGATGTTGTTCTTTGTTAAATACTGAGGGAATTCATCGAAGTTGACAAGACCATCTTCCACGTGCTGAGACATGATTTGGCTCTCGGGATTGTTGATGATAGGAGTAACAAATTGCAAACAACTTACAAGGCCCGTCTATGGAAGAACACGGGAGAACATGGAGGTCGAATATTCATTGGCATGGGCGAGGTTCCGGATTAAGCGGAGTTCGGGTGATCTGGATGGGGGGCTGAGGGGGAGCTTCATTAAGATTTCTAATTGAACGTTCCCTGAAGCTCCCCCTCAGCCCCCATCCAGATCATCTGAACTCCGCATAATCCGGAACCGCGCCCTTGCCAATGGATATTCGATCTCCATGTTCTCTGGTATTCTTCACTGCCGCAGACGGGCCCTCTTCTCCCCCTCCCCTGCTGTTTCGCCCCTTCCAAAGAAATGGACGTCCTTATTATATCTGGGCTCTAATTTCTCCCAGCTCTCTAACTTCCTGTCGTCCCTCGGCCTTCGAATATCTTTTCATACTCCTACCCCATCAGCCCGCTTCCTGAACCCACCCGCCACCGTCACCACCGACAAATATTCCCAACCCGGAGTTTACTGCCTGAATTGTGCGCTTTGCGACAGATTCTATGTGGGATTATCGACCCGCAATTTTGAAGTACGATTCAAAGAACACGTTGACTCGTATAAAAAACGAGATCGTATTTCTCACTATGCAAACCACCTCTTAGATTCCGGACACGCTTTGAAGACACAAGAAGAGGTTATGTCGGTCTTACATATCTGCAATAGACCAGAAAAAACTGCTACCCTCAAAGCGATCGAAAAATTCAAGGCCAAGAAATCCTCCCCCACCTGCTTATCAATTGTAAAAAAACTTTAATGTGTATGCAATACTTATGCAATACTCTATATCTGATCTATTATGATTCCTTTTTCTCGGTTTTTTTTATTATTGTTTAAGTTTTCTTTTGCGTTTTGTTATTTCTTGCCCGTTTATTTCATTTTCTGTAGTTCCTCTTGTCCTCAGACAACCGGATAAGTTCTCTTTTCGATCCTAGTAAACGCGCACCATCCCTTGGTATATTTTTCTTTTTGTTTAATTCATAATATTAGCGTTTACTCTCTTTTTATTCTATTGGCTACTATATTTCGAAAATCTATGCTTATTCTATTTATCTTATAGGCCATTATTTCCTCTTTAATTGTTTTGTATCCTATTGTTTCATGTATTTGCATAATTTGTACCGCTGTTCTATATATAAAGGCTTGCATGCCTCTTTCTGTATATGATCCAGTGTATGGGATATGATCCAGTTCCAGTGTATGATCCAGGTGAAAGACAGGAGATCATTCGGACGGAACCTAGGTGGAGGACGATCAGGACGATCAAAACGGTCTAGCTCTTCAAGGTATAACTCTACTCTCTTTTCAGTTATCATTTCATTAGTCTCATTTCACGGTGCATCCTTTTCAGGGCGATATTCACCTTCTGTTGCATCTTATGTGCTGGTCCCTGACGTTGGGATTAATTTCCTCGCAAACCTAACTAAGGACATTTTTCATATCTATTATTATTCCAATCATTCACGAGTGGGTCCCTGGTGTAGAATTAATTTTCTCGCAAACCTGACTTGTTCTTTTTTCTTAAAGCTAGGTGCGTCCTTCTTAGGACGGCTTCTTTAGCACACACCTAGCTGCGAGGTTAACTCCCCCCCCCCCGGTTCTCTACATTTATATATGATTGCTTCGTCCAAATTAACCACGTTGAAGTGGGCTAAATAGCCTTTGCTAGTGGCGGATGGTAAAACTGTGTCCTACGAAAAGGCCTATCAGGATGCCTGCTTGGATGCTAGGTTTGCTGCTTCTGACCTAGTGTTCAACGAAATGTTAGAAGTCTTTCGGGATGAAATAAACGCTAACTATAGTGCTTTGGAGGAAGAAGTCGAATCCCTACACAAAAGGTTTGAGGAGAAGTTCGAAGGTATCAACAAGGAAATTAAGGACTCTCGTAGAGATGTTATTGACAAGATAAGCGAACTGAAGGAAGCCTTAGGGAAATGCTCAGAGACCCCGAAGGCAGAAAACTCCACCGAAGACAAACCGGTTGATAATATAATAAGAAAATAGTTGCTGTTCGACAAACAGTGGCTGTAAGAGAAGTCACTATGATGAAAGCGAGGAAGAACTGGATGAAAGTCCCTGGATTAGTGTTACTAATACTAATAAAAATTCAGAAAAGGCACGAGGATTGATAACCCAAAGACCGTCTCTAGAGTAAGCGAAGAAGTCGTCAGCACATCTAGAATGAAGTATCCGAAGAATGGACAGAGCCCTAATGAAGACCATAAGATAACGAAGAGGTATGTATTGCTAATTATCGTGCGGACTCATGCCGTCCCGTTTAAGATGATTTTAACTGAGCTCGAGAAGCATGTTCCAGTGGAAAAGATCACCGTTCATACGGGCAGAGCTGAAATTGTCAAAGTTAAATATGAAGAAGAAGAAACTCATAGCAGGTTAGTCTCTGGAATTAAGTCTGACAATATTCGAAATATTCAGCATCATCAACTGAAGTCCCAGAAGGTTGATGTTACCTATGATCTGGATGACTTCCAAGAATACCTAAAATAAGCCAACTAACTCCCAGAAAAGGTAATTCGATTAAGGAAAGCCAAAGGATCCGTTAATATGCCGATGGTTTTGGTTTGCTCTCGAACACCGAACACAACCAGTAATTAAAGAACATTACACGTATTACGCCGCTGGCAGTGTTAGTGGAGGCCTTTCAAGGGAACAAGAAGCCACTACAATGCTACAACTACCTGCGATTTGGACACGTAGCCATGGGCTGCACGGAAGATCCTCGTTGCAACAAAAGCGCAGAGGGGCACCAGTCTAAACGCACCTCAGACCAAGCCAAGACTTCAAGCTACCTGGCAATTCTGTGTACCATACGGATTGTATGGCTTCAAATTGTGACATTGCATGTCAGTGTGTGTCACATGGGTCCGACGAGAACGGGGTCCAAATTTTAATTAACTGAATATAAGGATATGGATATTATTATTATAGTAATTTTAATTATTGGTATGCGTGTTTAGTTTCTCTCTTTATTTCGTAAGCTGGGGGTTAATAAATTTTGTTCTAAGTTCCAAATAAATATAGTAGTGAAATTTTATTTATTTTATTCTAAAAAATGATTACATTTGTTGTGTTAAAATGCTGTCATTATAAAGTTCTTGCTGTTCATTATAACTAATTGTTAACGATCACTGTTAACGTCGGAGGACGTGCAACAGGGTTCGCCATTGTTATAAATGAATTTTTTTTTATTTCTTTATGGAGAAGTCTTTGGTAATGTTGTTAGCGGCTATCATAGGGGTATTGTTGCGTTATACACGCTTTTGAATTCTGAATTTTTTATTTTTTTGTGGATGATGAGCTATCGCCGAAAACGGTGGAGAAAAATTGTCGTAATGGTAGGAACGCCGGAATGTTCGAAATGATTTATTTTGACTACTCTTTGCCACAGTATTATTTTAAGTTTATTGACGATGTGATCGCAACCGGAGCATAATTATGATGCATCCCGAATTTACTGGAGAATTATACTTTTGCTGTTGCCGCTGTCGTTGAGAGATATATGGACACTTATCTACAATCCAGGCATTATGTCCGAGATTGTCCTCAGCAAGGGGCAAAAGCTCGTGATATCAATACAGGAGCCCCAATAAACTGACCTTTGGTAATGCATTGTGTCGATGGTGGCCTTTGCATTACTAAGGTAGACCTTGAAGGTCATCCTGTATCGATGCTCATTGACACTGGTTATCAGGTGTCAATGGTGGATACAGAAGTCTGTAAGCAGATCTCCAAGGCCCCTTGGCACACAGTAAATATGACAATTAGAGGTGTGGGTGGCAGTTGTGTCACAATGGACCAAGGGACCACACTGGATGTCAGCCTGCAAGGTCGCCATATTGGACCGCATGTATTTATGCTGCATACATTCTAGGATCGCCCTTATGATGGCATCCTAGGAATGGATGTATTGCAGGGACTAACATTTCAGTGTGCAGCTACAATGACTGTCTGTACTGTGCAGCTACAATTGACTGTCTGCAGGGACAATTACCACCATTGACACAGGGAGCCAGTGTGGAGCAACAGCAGGGTGAAATAAAATATGGATCAGTAATCCAGGATGGATATGCTGAAACGCATATGCCAGAGCAAGTATGGGGGGGGAGGCTCCAAGCTATGCTCAGCCATTAGTGATGGTACAGGTCCCTGGACTTCCCCGCAGATGGGGAGAACGGCGACAGACGTGGTGGTTAGGACCGTTTATGATTAAGGCTCGAGACAATGAAGGCTGGGTGCAAGTGGTAGGTGTGAGGTTCGGGGATGTTCGATGGATTAAAGTATCACAAGCCTGGCTATGTATGGATGCAAAGTGGGGATGGAAAGGTGAAATCAATCCAGTAATGCAGAATAATAATTGGGGGTATGCAAATGTAGCATCAAATGTATGGCCAATGGATCCCAGAATGATTAATGAGGATGCCATGAAGGAGTCTAGAGTAGAGTTGATAGAGATAGGTGTGATGACTTAAGAGGCACCAGCGTTAGGCCCGGGTAGTGCTAACGGGGTGGAAACAGTGGAAAGTATAGGGAATAAATGTACGGAGTCAATTGATGAGCGGAAAAGGTTGGTAAAGAATGATGACAAAAATACCAGTGTGAAGGTGGAGGCATTAAATAAAGAGGAATGCTCGAGGGGCGGTAGTGTTTTGTCAGTGAAAAAACAGAAATCCCGGGGTGGGGTGAAACACCGTAAGGGTATTAAGAAGTCTGAGGTCGCCTCGACTTCTGTACTGGCAGAGGTGTCAAATGATTGTATGGAAACAAAAATTCAGGGCAGGCAACTGGCCTCAACTGTAGCACAATTGTGTGGGGAGGATGGAAATCAGGAGAAGGATGTATGGAATCCCAGTTCTGATGATGACAGTGGTAAAGAGGATGGGCTTGCCTCGTTTCTGAATGGGGGGAGGCGTATGGGTTTTTGCAATTTGGAATTGTAACATGATGAGACTTGAACATGTAAGAAGGCATGTTCAAGAGTTTTCGACGGGCGTATGTGACATTGCATGTCGGTGTGTGTCACATGGGTCCGACGAGAACGGGGTTCAAATTTTAATTAACTGAATATAGGGATATGGGTAGTATTATTATCGTAATTTTAATTATTGGTATGCGTGATTAGTATCACTCTTTATTTCGTAAGCTGGGGATTAATAAATTTTGTTCTAAGTTCCAAATAAATATAGTAGTGAAATTTTTATTTATTTTATTTTAAAAGATTATTACATTTTGTTGTGTTAAAATGCTGTCATTATAAAGTTGTTGCTGTTCATTATAACTAATTGTTGATGATCACTGTTGACGTCGGAGGACGTGCAACAGGGTTCGCCATTGTTATAAATGATTTTTTTTTTTATTTCTTTATGGAGAAGTCGTTGGTAATGTTGTTAGCGGTTATTATAGGGGCATTGTTGCGTTGTTACACGCTTTTGAATTCTGAATTTTTTATTTTTTTGTTGATGATGAGCTATCGCCGAAAACGGTCGGAGAAAAATTGTCGTAATGGTGGGAACGCTGGAATGTACGAAATGATTTATTTTGAATACTCTTCGCCACAGTATTATTTTAAGTTTATTGACGATGTGATCGCAACCGGAGCATAATTATGATGCATCCCGAATTTACTGGAGAATTATACTTTTGCTGTTGCCGCTGTCGTTGAGAGATATATGGACACTTATCTACAATCATTGGTTGTCGAGTTTACTCACCACTGAAGACATCAAGCCATAAGATGACAAGTTGGTGAGTTTATTCCATGTCGTGTGGGCGGAAAACCTTTTGCTTCGATAGATATACTGTTTCATGGTGTTTATTATCCCTCAAGGTAATAAGAACTGCAGAATTAATTGATATATTGCGGCTGGCCGCAACGAAGTTATAGTTTTTAGAACGCTGTGCAATTTTTGTAGACTACAAACTGATTAAGTTGTATTAATAAGAGTGATTGTCGCTTTTTATTTAGTGATTTTAAAATAGGAAAATTCCTATAGTGTACCTATAGCTGTTAAGAGCGGGTTTAGCAAGCCACAAGACAACGTATTGAAATTAATGCCGGAACTTGTAGTTACTCTCCTAAGCCGATGTTGGGTTTTATGCTCTTGCTACGTGTGTCTGCGCCCCCTTCTAATTGCGTGCAAGTCTCACTCTAAGCACAACATCCGGTGAGGGTGTATCGAAACGCAGAAGACACAAGCACTTGTAGATGTTAAGAGGTTATCGCGTTCCTCCCCTTTATGAAAATTAAAAATAAAAGGATTGTCCGACGCTAGATAGTGTTGGCTTTGGGAAGAGAAGCATAATCTGCGTGTTTGGTGTCAAAAACGATTGCATAATGTTACAATCCGGAAATTGTGTACAAAACAATTAAATACCACAGGCCCGAGGACAGAACCCTGACAGACACCGGCCTTTACAACACGGGGCGTGGAAAGATTTTCTCCAACTTAGGCTAGATAGGATCTGTCGTCAAGAAAGGATTTCACCATCAAAATCAAATCAGCAGGGAACCCGTCTCTAATCATTTTGTAGATTAGGTCCTCATGCTTTACTTGGTCAAAGGCTTTACTGACATCAAGAAATACCATCCCACATTACCTGGAGAGATTCATGGGGGTGCTCAGGTCTTCAACAAGCCTCCATATCTGCATCGGACAAGAGTGGGCAGCACGTAAGCCAAACTGCACTTCCCGAAAAAGGTCATTTGCTAGACTGTGGCCTTGGAATTTGACGAGGATCGTTTTCTCCAACACTTTGGACATTGAGGGTAGCAGGCTAATAGGTCGGTAGCTCGCCAGAATTGCAGGATTTTACCCCTGCTTGGGGATACTCAACACAATAGATTGCTTCCAAGCCATAGGGAAGTAAGAAAATTTCCAACAGTCGCTAATGATATTGGTGAGATAGTCAATAAAGTTCTTCGGGAGATTCATAAGGGCGTTATTACTCACCTTGTCTCTTCCTGGAGCCTTCTTCTTTTTCAGTTTACTTAAGATGGTGGCGATCTCTCCAGCCTCGATGCTGCTCTTCGTTAAATGCTGCGGGACTTCATCAAAGTTGATAATATCTTCTCCCACACGCTGAGACATGATTTGGCTCTCGGGCTTATCGTTGGTAGGAGTTACAGGGATAATTGTCGAAACTGTGGATACCGACGTATAAAAAATGGAACAAACGAAAACACTAATCCACATCAATTCTTTTTATTTTCTCAGATGCGCATTTCGGATTTCACGAATCCTTCATCAGTGAGTGAATGCGAATCCTATGGCTTGGAAGCAATCTATTGTTCTTATATGACTGGTTGTGTTCGGTGTTCGGGAGCAGAACCAAAACCATCGGCATATCAATGGATCCTTTGGCTTTCCTCAATCGAATTACTTTTTCCGGGAAGAAGTTGGCTCATTTTAGGTCTTCTTGGCAGTCATCGAGGTCATATGTAATATCCACATTACGAATCACGTATTTCTAGACCTTCTCCGACTTAAGTTGATGCTGAATTTTTAAAATATTATCAGACTTAATGCCAGACACTAACCTGTTGTGTGTTTCTTCGTCTTCACATTTAACTTTGACGGTTTCAGCTTTGCCACTGGAACATGCTTCTCGAGCTCAGTTAAAATCGTCTTAAATTGGACGCCATGAGTCCGCACGATAATCGGCGGGACATACCTCTTCGTGCTCCTATGGTCTTCATTAGCTGAGGAATTCTGCTCATTTTTCGGATTCCTCATTCTAGACGCGCTGACGACTTCTTCGTTTACTCTGGAGAACGGTCTTTAAGTTAAAGATCCTCGTGCCTTTTCTGAATTTTTTATTAGTGACACCAAGCCAGGGACTGTCATCCACTTCTTCATCGGTTCCATCAGAATGACTTCTCTTACAGCCACCGTTTGTCGAACAGTCACTATTTTCTATTATATCCATAAACTCCACACTATTAGAAAAGGTAATAGTTTTTAAAACATTACTTACCTTGCTGTTATCAACCGGTTTGTCTTCCGTGGAGTTTCCTGCCTTGGGGGTCTTGAAACATTTCCCAAAGGCTTCCTTCAGTTCTCTTATCTTCTCAATAACATCTCTACGAGAGTCCTTAATTTCCTTGTTGATACCTTCGAACTTCTCCTCAAAACTTTTGTGTAGGGATTCGACATTTTCCTCCAGTGCACTATCCTTAGCGTTTATTTCATCC
The DNA here is from genome assembly GCA_023313115.1 of Rhysida immarginata. Classification (NCBI taxonomy): domain Eukaryota; kingdom Metazoa; phylum Arthropoda; class Chilopoda; order Scolopendromorpha; family Scolopendridae; genus Rhysida; species Rhysida immarginata. The sequence continues at coordinate 619,076 of JAHWFO010100866.1, forward strand.
CGGATAGCTTCTAAAATTTAGTTGAACACTAGGTCAAATGTAGCAAACCTAGCATCCAGGCAAGCATCCCGTTAGGCCTTTTCGCAGGATACAGTTTTACCATCCGCCACTAGCAAATGCTCTTTAGCGGACTTCAACGTGGTTAATTTGGACGAAGCCATCATATATAAATGTATAGAACCAGGGGGGGGGGAGTAACCTCGCAGCTAGATGTGTGCTAATGAAGCCGTCCTAAGAAGGACGCACCTAGCCTTAAGAAAAAAGAACAATTCAGGTTTGCGAGAAAATTAATTCTACGCCAGGGACCTACTCGTGAAAAAAAATAAAATAAAATGGTAGAAAGTACGAAATTTATAGGGAGACAAAATTAGATCAACCAATTAAGATATAGTAAACAACCAATCAAATAAATTTTACAGTTACAGAAATTATATGAATTACAGGAAGACTTCCTAGAACAAAGCAAGCGATCTCATTGTTCAGAGTGAACTCAAGTCCGCTTATAAGAGCCAACCGCTTATAATAACTTGATAAAGTAGTAATCGATTATTGACAGAATCTAGTATTTTTATAAAAAACAAATTAACCTTGACCATTACGAATAATTAAAAGCAATCACTCAAATATTTACAAAAACAAAAAAATAAAAAACTGACAACTATAGATAAGAGTGATCTTCCAATTCTTCATAATTTATTTGAGTTTTATTGTAGTTGTATTGTTTCCCTGAAGATGTAATTATTACGAAACGCGTAGGCAATTAAATATTCTACCCTTTGCTAATTTCAGAAGTCCTTATTTTATAATAATTTATTTTGTCAAATACTTCGGTAGCGGCAGCCAGGTTAAAACTGACATGGGGCCATCGTCGCTATTCAATAGGATGTTTGTACCCCGACTATATTGCCTGCCTAAAATGCACAAACCTGGTAACAAATGGCGACCCATAGTAGACTGCATCTACTCCCCAGCTCACGCACTAGGCAAATACATGTTAGAAAAAATTTTCTAAGTAAATTAAGTTTACCAGGATGCGACTTTTCACTGAAAAATAACATAGAATTAAGTTTGGCTATAAAAGATTCTAAACTATTAGAAGGGGAAAAATTGATATCCTTTGATACTGAGTGCCTCTACCCCAGTATACCGCTTAAAGAGACTTTGGATTTCATCGAAGAAATTCTAGAAGACAATTTTCTACTAGGGATTTTTAAAGATATCATGATAATATAATAATATAATATAATAAATTTATAATAAATTTAGTCATGCGGCGTATTGTTTTTAATAACGTCTTTAAGTTTAACGACCAATTTTACGGAATGTTAAATGGCACACCGACGGATAGCAGTATTAGCCCCTTTTTTGGCGAATCTGTTTATCAGAAAGTTAGAAAACTTTGCATTTAGCACGTTCCTATCGGTGTGGCATAGTTATGTCGATGACAATGTTTGTATTTTCAATACTAACAAAGGTGATGTAGTGGAGTTTTTACCAGCCATCAACAAATTAAGCCCATATATAAAGTTTACAATGGAAGAGGAACAAGACCAAGCGCTTCCTTTCCTGGACCTGAAAATTATTAGAATAAGAGACATCCTAGAATTTGAAGTTTATAGAAAGTTTACCTTTGTCCCTGCCTACATTAGAATGATTCAAACCACTGTAAAGCACAGATATTAGCAGCATATCTCCACCAAATTAGGCGAGCTCTAATACTACAATTAAAGAATGAAGCTAGAGAAAATGAACTCAATCTAATTCAATCGTTCGCTAGTCTCAATGGTTTCAATAGTGATATGGTAAATAAATTAGCGATTAAAATCAAATCGCATTTAGATTTAGACAAGGTCACCACCCTAAAGCAGATGAACAATATCGACTATAGGAAGTCGTTGGTGCTCCCCTATAATGTCAGGTTAAACAAAGGTTTTAAAAATATTTGCAGAGAATTTGAGTACGCAATTGTATACAAGAGCTCAAACACTATAAAAAGTGCTTTGAGCTCCGTTAAAGACCAAATCCCTGCAAAAGATAAAGCTGGCATATACAAATTAAAATGTGCGTCGTGTAATAAGTTTTACGTGGGAAGCTCCAAAAGAATTGTGAAGAATCGACTTAAGGAACACATAGTATGCATTAGGTATGCTAAGACAGGAATATCCTCGTTTGCCGACCATGTCCTCAAAGAACAAAACCACTATTCCAAAGATCTGTTCGAAGTTATTCAAAATTGTAACAATGATAAATTATTATACTTTATGGAGTCCCTCGAAATTGTAAAGAACAAAGCGACAAACATCCTATTGAATAGCGACGATGGCCCCATGTCAATTTTACCCTGGCTGCCGCTAACAAAGTATTTGACAAAATAAATTATGAAGAATTGGAAGATCACTCTTATCTATAGTTGTCAATTTTTTATTTTATTTGTTTTTGTAAAGATTTGAGTGATTGCTTTTAATTATTCGTAATGGTCAAGGTTAATTTTTAATTTTTATAAAAATAATCGATTCTGTCAATAATCGATTACTACTTTATCAAGTTATTATAAGCGTTTGGCTCTTATAAGCGGACTTCAGTTCACTCTCGACAATCGACAATCGAACAGTGAAGTGAAAAGGACATGAGCGGTCCGGATAGCCGGGCTTCCATAACACACTCGCCCAAAGAGTAACCAGGGGAATTACACTGAGTTAGAGGAGAAGCCTGATCACCCTCTTGAGTCATCCTTACCTTGTAGGACGAGGACTAGGATTGTGGATTGACGTAGTGATCACCCCAGACAAGTGCGGGTTAGGAGATCCAGTAGTCAGGGAAGACGCCCGTGTTGAGATCATCAAAGTTGACTTGTAGGACATGACGGGGTCTACGAAACCTTAAGGGACCCCTAAAAGCTAAGGAATGATCCAATATATTGGCTACCAAGGAATTATCATGACTCTCAATTTTCGTGAGCAGCTTCTTGAGGGGCATTTGGACAAAGCTACCAATGTGGCCCATACCGAAGTCATCATGTATGGAGTAGTTGTTTGCAACTCCTCTGTCGAGTTGAGCAATGGTCCTGAGAGTTATATTTTGGAAGGTCTGGAGTTCCTTCCATCTCGACTTGCATATAGTAGCCCAGGCAAGCATTCCGTGAAGCAATATAGAGCGGATCACAAACTTGTACAGCAAGAGCTTATTATCTAGTCCAAGCGCACTGTTTCTCCCCAAAAGCGCAATCAGGCTGAACTTCGCCCTTTTAGCCTTATTGAGAGCATATTGAACGTGCTCATTCCAGTCCAATCTAGAATCAATCTTCACGCCAAGGTACTTCCATAGTCAAGGTTTCTTCCATATAGTATGAGGGGCCTTGGTGGATACCTGCGTTTCCGGGTGATGAACATGGTTTTGCATTTATCAACGCTAAGCTTCAGCCACCATTTGTCGAACCATTCTTCGCACTGGTGCAAGGCCTTTTGTAAGCGACTGATGACGTGGGCTGGGTTCCTTGCGCATGTCGTGATGGTCGCATCGTCAGCGAACAAGTACAGATTACATTTAAAGGACTCTGGAAGGTCATGAATGTAGAAGTTGAACAAGGCCGGACCCAGGATGGAACCCTGGGGAACACCAGCGTTAACATCACAGGGGTCCGACAAGGAGTTACCAACCTTGACACGATATGATCTGTTGGCCAGGAAGGAGCGAACTAGAGCAATCAGCTCATCAGGGAAACCGGAGTTGATCATTTTATAGATGAGGGCGTCATGCCAGACTTGGTCAAAAGCCTTATGCACATCGAGAAAGACAATTCCGCCGTACATCGAATAGTTGAGAGGACTGTTCAGATCTGCAACGAGCCTCCATATCTGGAGTTGGCAGGAGTGATTCGGGCCAAAGCCAAATTGCTCCTTGCGAATTAAATTATGAGACTCGCAAAAGTCGTTGAACTTCTTCAGGATAATGCGTTCGAAGACCTTAGAAAGCGTGGGCAATAGACTAATGAGCCTGTAGCTGACGGGGAGAGCAGGATTAAGACCCGGCTTGAGTATAGTAAGGATGACTGAGTCCTTCCAGGCTTTGGGGAAGTAGCCGTGGTTCCAGCAGTCGTTTAGAATCCTGGTAATAAGGCAGTTAACCCTTGGTGGTAAATTTTTCAGTGTACCATTGGTGATGGAGTCAATACCAGGAGCCTTGTTGCTCTTTAGACTTTTAATTATGATTGAGACCTCGGTGACGTCTATGGCTTGGAGAGGGTTGAGTACACAAGGAGAGCGATCATAATTTATGCAGCCTTCTTGGACTTGGAGGGTATTCTCGATGCTTGCCGGTCTATCTGCAGTGGGGGTGGTGAATTGGCTCTTCAATGCATTGGCAATAAGTTGGGCTTTTTCCTGGGAGCTGCTGACAAAGTTACCATTATCTGTAAGCAGGGGGGGGGTATATCGGCGGCCTTCTTGTTTTTGAGGGCCCTGACCGTACACCAGAGGGAGTTGTCCTGGACCGACAGGCTCTTGATCTTGTTGTTCCACCTTTGGATTCGTAGCTCCTTGACCAGTTCACTAACCTTGCGATTTAGCCTGTTGTACTTAGTCATGAAAAGGAGGCACCTACTACGATGCCACAATCTTCTGTAGGAGTTCTTTTCACATATAAGGGTCTTGATAGATGGAGGAAGATCGAGATGATCAGGTCGCTTACGGTCGACAGCAGTGGCACTGGCATCAGTGGCTGAGTTGATCAAGCAAGTGATGTCACAAATATTACCATCTATGTCATTGCTGTTGGCAGGGGCTTTGTATAGAATGCTGCTTTCCTTCAGCAAATCTCTACATAACTTCCAGTCTTGCTTGCGCCGTAGGCTGACCCTTAGGTCAAGGTTTAAGCATTCGAAGTTGAGTGCGACTGGACAATGGTCGGAGGATAAGGCATTCACAGTAAATATATTAAACGGCTTGAAGAAACCCTTGAGGACAGCGATGTCAAGTACGTCGCTGACAGGCGAATGGTCGCAATAGTAAGTGTCCTCAAGAGGTCCGATAACTAAAGTATCAATCTGATTCATCATGTAGCCACGAAGAATGGAGCCATTTTGATTCTGTAACGTGCCTTTTCGTGGCTTGAAAAACGAAGACCGTTTTTATTTGCTTATTTTTGGCCCTTTTTGGCCGATCGTAAAGTTTTGTTAACTAATCTAGTAAATCAGCCTGCTGGTAAGTCTATTTACGCGAACGTTAATCACTTTCAGCTCTAACCAATGCTCCTATTCGAGGTGTGGTTTTATCTTTGGCAAATCAACAGACGGTCTGTGCTTTTCTGTACTCATTTTTTTTCTTTCCTAATTAATGGAAGGCTCCAATTTGGCTTCGTATTTTTTTGGGAGGTTAATGTGGCCCCCTCCTGTGTAACACGAATGAAAGGGTTCACTCGACGCTCTCTGAGGCGTTTAGTAAAGAATCGGTACTGCCTAAACTTCCTATAGAAGTGAGTTTAAACACTAAAATATTTAAGTCTAGCCGGACGCAATTTAAACGGGAATATTTGCTTAGAGGCAGTTACCCAAATCGTTAAGACTTCTTGAAGGTGTGAAAATAAATTCTCCTTGAAGTCTTTTATACGTTTTTTCTTTTTCCCGAAGCTAAATAATTTGGAAATTTACTTCCGTTCGATAAGGAAATATCCCTGAGCACACCAAAACTGATTCGTGGTTTTTTTTTAATGGCCTAGATAAAAGGTTACAGGATTGAATTTGGGTACCAGGTGAGAAACAATTATTATGGGTTTATTTAGATATAATTCCGGAAAAAAATATATTTTTTTTTCTTATTTAGTTCACTCGAAATGTGGTCGAAACAATACATAAATGAATTTCCCTGAAAGAAAAGTATCATTTAATTTGCTAAGATTATCTAGACACTAACAATTACCAAGAATGGGTAGTTTAAATTATCTCATTCTTGGTCGGCAATAATTTTCTTCAAATTTTTCTTAGCTCGTGGTGTCAGGCATTTAAAAAAATTTTTTTTGAAGATTGTTTTTAATTTATCGCGTGGCGTTCGCAATGTCGTGCTACCTCGAGCGTTTCATACGCATGCGTAAAAGAAAAATTGTTAACTTCTTGGGTTTTTCAGTTTCCTTTTTGTGTTGGCAGTTTTTAGTTTTGTTCGGTGGAGACAACAACAGCGGACAAGCTCGTCCGCGTTTATTAGTCTTCTTCTTTGGTTGTAGTTGGAATTGGACCGAAACATGTATCGGCCATATTCTCGATATATAATGCGTGAGTCGTAGTCGGGATAGGACTTTATTCTTCAAGTTTTATTAAGGTCTATTGCGACCTCAATGATACAATGATTATTTCACGTTTCGAATTTGCCGTCACGCTGACTTGTTAAGGAATCAAAAGCCAAGCGATATCCATTTTTTTTGTTAGAGATTTTAGCCGCTAACCGACCATGGTTTTCGCCAACGTTATGTAACTCATTCGAAGATTCAACAAGATATTTGCCTTGACGATGTCGGCCCTCCAGAGAAACTTGTTTCGCTTTCGATGAAGAATTTGCGAAAAAGTAAGATTTTTTTTCCTTTTGGTTTATGAAACTCAAAATTGGACCAACGTAATTTGGATGCCTAATGGAACAACCGTCTGTGGAGTCCATCGCCATTTTTCTTTTACCCTCTGGTTCTCCTTTGACTGTCTGCATGAGTCAAACATTTTTCACAAAGTACTTTAAGAAATAATTGGACTGGCCTTTGAACTTAAACATTTTTTTTTTTTTTAAACAAAAATGATTTTTGATGTTCGATGCATTTTGTGCTTTTTGGACTTTCACTTGACTCGGCGATTTTTAAGTTTGATGTATTTTCTCTTTAATTTTATGTGCTTTTCTTTATTTTTCTTGATTTTTTTGATGAAACTGAGAAGTTTCCTATTGTATTTTTATTCTGACTTTTTCTTTAACCCTTACTTTTAGGATTTTAAAGGATTTCTTCCTCGTCGCTGCAGAAAAGTTACCTGTGTGTCCTTCCCTACGTTCCTTTTTTTTAGTGTAGTAATGTTTCTGTGTCCCTGTTATCTTTAGTCTTAATTGTGCGTGACGAGGTAAGTATCCTGTAATTTACGGAATTTTGCAAATTTCCGTTCTTGTTTATTTTAAATTTTTTTTCCCCCTCCTTTCTCTTATCAACTAGGCCTTTAGTTTTACTTATTTTTTTTGTGATTTGCTTATTAATCTAAACCACTCTCTCTCGCATACAGCAGCCTTAGTTCTTCATCGAACTTTTCACCAACCAACTTCAGTCTGATTCACCTCAATCTTCCTGAGTCTGTGGAGCTGTTATTTCCACCAATCACGTGGTTTACTCGATTTTAGTTTATTCTTTTATGTTAATTATCAATCATCTAAGTGCCCCTTTTTCTTTTTAATATTTATCTATTGTAATTTTTTTTTTTTTTAGTTCCTAGCGTTTGTTCGATGTTTTGTTTTTTTGAACTATTTACTCGACTATCCAGCTTAGTGAAATCCTTCGTTCTGGACTTTCTCCATTGTTCTACTCCTTTTGCGCTACATTTTTGGTCACCGTCAGGATCTTCGCAATTTTATACTCAATAAAAAAGGAAACTCGTCTGATGTAGTCCAGCAGTGTCTTTCTAATCAATTATGTATTCTTTGTTTATATATATATTTTTTTTCTGCCTCAAAAAAAAAGTTAAAAAAAAAAATAAAAAGCAACAAATCCGCTTGGAATTAATTTTTTTCTTTTTTGATTTAATCAGACTTCATTTTAGATTAATAAAAACTTAAAAAGGAATTAAAAACCTAAATAAGCTAATTTTTGATCCTCCTTAGCGGTAATTAAAGTAATCCCCCGCCTTGGTTGTAAACGTGACATGTAATTTTGGGGTTTAGAATACTAGTAAAGGGATTTGGGTTTCCGTAGTTGTGCGTGTCACTGAATTGGCACGCTACAATTCGTACATTTGGAATTCCAGTGTGGGTGCTTGGCATTTAGGTCCGCAGCCATGATAACTGGAATGGGCCCACTTAGCAGATCATCAAGCTCACAGGGGTCAAGCTTATGCCTGGGCGAATTATACATGGAGATGAATTTCACTTCCCCTACATCCACGTCGTTAATAATGACAGACACAGCTTCCATTCCAGAGAAATTGGTGGTGGTCTCACGATGATCAATGCCATTTTTGACGAGGAATGCTGCCCCTCCAGACGCAGGGTCAGCAGGATTTTTAAGAGGTCTATCCCTGCAGTAGATGGAATAACCAGGCAATTTGAAGGCCTGATTCGATCGGAGATGAGTCTCACACACAAAGGCAATATCGATATTCAAACTAGTAAGGAAGTTGAAAAACTCTAAGCGGTTGCGAGAGAGCCCTCTCGCGTTCCAAATAGTGCATCGAAGCTTACCTTGCTTGATTACTCTATAGGGGTGTCTGTCCGTGGTTAGATTCGGTTACGACTGGAGAAGGCTGAGGCAAATGTTTGCTCTTTTCCTTAAGCAGATTCATTAGGCTCCCTACATATCTATATACTCTAAAAAATTCGTTGGGGTCTATGGATCCAGTACTAGCGGCAGCAGAAGCAAAAGTTCTACCTTCCACTACTTTGGTGCTTTTGAATTTCCTGGGTTGCGGGTATTTTCGGCATTTCGTATAGCTAGAGGTGTGTTGACCTGCACATCTGATGCATTTGGGGGGTTCTTTGCCCTTGATATTTAGGCAATCTCTAGACTGATGGTCTCCAGCGCACTTGTTGCAGCGTGGCGATTCGGAGCACCCCTGGGAGACGTGCCCAAAGCGTAAACAATTAAAACATTGCAGGGGCTTTTTACTTCCTCGAAATATTTCGACAGAAACAGCTAGGGGTCCGATACGGTTTAAACTTAGGAACGTCTTGTTATGTTCAGTGTTTTGTAAGAGTACCAAAACCATCGACATTTCTACTGAGCCATGTGCCTTTTTCAGCCTGATGGCTTTTTCTGGAAAGTAATTAGCCTTTTTTAGGTCATCACAGAAGTCTTCCATAACATAAGTGATATTGACATTCCTAACAACGTACTTGAGCATTTTTTCCGATTTCAGCTGATGGTGCTGAATTTTAAGCACGTCACGACTTTTGATGCCAGACACCAGAATTTTGTGTGTCTCTTCGTCATGGCACTTGACCTTGATTGTATCTGTTCTTCCTGTGTGAGCAGTGATTTTGTCCAGCTCCACATGAGTCTTAATCTCTTCCAGGACCTCCTTGATGGTTTTCCCGTGGCTGCGGATAATAACAATTTTTAATTTCGGAAGCGTATGGGGTGCTGAATTGTAATAAAGACGTTGTTTCAACCACAAGGTCGATGCATTACGAGCGTTCACAGCAGACGGTGCTATACCTAAAGATCTGTGACTACGATTGTTGTAGCTTTCAACGAGAGCAGGTAAGATGTCAATGTAGCGTTGTTTGTTGGTATAAGTGAAAAACCTAAACATTCGCCCCTTCAAGGTACGGTTAAAACGCTCAGCTGTGGCTGCTTTTAAGTCCGACTCTGTTGCAAAGAATATAATATTGAGTCGTTTAAAATAATCTTGAACGTGCTTATTTAAAAATTCTTTACCTTTATCACTGTTAATTTTTAGAGGAACTTGCCCTTCTGTAAAGATTTTTTGAAAAGCTTTCTGAAGCTCGGGACCCGTCTTAGATTTTAAAGGCACGACCCACGCAAAACGCGAGAACACATCGATGCATGTCAGAAGAAATTTATACCCATCATTCTGCTTTGACAAACTGCTTAGGTCGACTAAATCTACTTGAAATTGATCGAACGGTGCAAAAACACGCATGCGATTACGAGGGTAGCGATGTCTAATAGGTTTATGTAACGTGTAAGTTGGAACACCACTTAACCAATCACGTGTATCTTTTTCTGACTGGTTTGTTTGTATAGCTAAACCACGAACACCACCAAACCCTGCTGGGTTTTCAGGTTGAAAATAGATTTGTTCCATGTCTAACAAACAAATAAAAGCAATCGGAGTGATCAGGAGTATTTAAAAACGGTAAATAGAAGATGTGAAAAAAAAACCAATAAAAACACAACCTGAGCACCTTGAATCAATAATGATAATTTGGAAGAGTAGTTAACGAATAAAATAAAAAAAATCCTGTTGTTTTAAACGCAATAGAAAATTAGTAATTAGGTAAAAACGAATGTGATGGACCAGATTAGGCCTAACCTAAAAACCCATCCATCATCATTAACTCAACGATCAATCAATCAAACACCTGTCAACCCTTTGGTTACCTGTAACGTAACATCACCATACCTGTAAACCCTTTGGACACCTGATAGGTAACAGATGGACATCTCTACCCCCTTTCCAGTCATAGGCCTAATTAAAAACCCATCCATCATCATTAACTCGACGATCAATCAAACACCTGTCAACCCTTTTGACCCTAAACTCTTTGGTTACCTGTAATGTAACACCAACATACCTGTAAACCCTTTGGTCACCTGAATACCTTGTAACCCTTTGGACCCTTGGTTACCTGTAAGTCAACACCTGTTTATTCATTAAAAATTAATTAATTATCATTAAATTCAATTAAAAACCAATTCATTATCATTAAAATCAATTTAAATCAATTAAAAACCAATTAAAACAATAAAAAAACCATTCATCTTAACCCTTTGACTACTTTTAACCCTTTAAACACCAAGTAAAGGGTTGCACGCGCCTCCCCCCTTTCCGCCAATGCTGGTGCTATACTACTCAACTCAAACAAAGCCAAGACTTCAAGCTATCTGGCTATTGTGTGTACCGTAGGGAGCGTATGGCTTCAAATGCTGCAAGTTGTGCTTCTGGGGGCGCTGCGATCATCATTAAGAAGGGAATTAACACCAAGAGTTAGCCTTCGAGTCTTAAAGACGTATGGCATCGGCCTCCATCATTATCAATGACGTCTCCGGTGGTGAAGTGAAGTTCGTGGCACTATACAGTTCACCTAAACATTATCTTGACGTTAGCGAGCTTGATGAACTCTTCAGTAGTGACACTCCAGTCGTCCTGGCTGGTGACCTAAATGTCAAACACCCATGCTGGAACTCCAGAACGCAGAACTACAATGGCTTGATTCTCTATAGGTACACACAAAGAAAAGATGATATCATCGCGGCTGCACCTGTGGAGGACAGCTACTACTGCGACCATTCCCCTACTGGTGACATTTTGGACATCTCGCTCTTGAAGTGTTTCTTCAAACCGTACAATATTTTCACGACTGATGACCTTTCTTCTGACCACAAGCCTGTGGCGTTGAACTTTAACAATGTCGACATAAAATTCACAGAAGCACTCATACATCATCAAGACTGGAAGCTCTACAGAGATATTCTTAAGGACTATAGCTGCCATCCCGACTTTGCGTACTATATGGAGGACATCGATCAACGTGTTGAAGACTTTAGCAGCTGTAATAACAGTAACTTTAAATCAGAGAATAGACATCCTCATAGAATCTAACTCACTACTGGAATCCAATGCCTAATTGCTGAAAAACAAACAGGACCCGTAGACTATAGTAACGCTATCGTGAACCTTGGCTCAAAACCAAGTACAACAGGCTAGTTCGAAGAGTCCAAGAGGAGATAAAATAGCTTCGCGACGCTAGATGGAATGATTAACTCAAAAGCTTGTCGGCTCGCGACAATTCCATGTGGAGTATGGTCAGAGCATTACAGAAGAAGAAGAATAATACTCTTCCTCCACTCCGTACACCACAGGGTAACTATGTGAAAACTGACCAGGACAAGGCCCAAGTCATTGCAGATTCACTAGAAATGCAATTTGTTACTCCTATCATCAACAATCCCGAGAGCCAAATCATGTCTCAGCGTGTGGATGATGATCTTGTCAACTTTGATGAAGTTCCGCAGTTTTTAACGAAGAACAACATCGAGGCCGGAGAGATCGCCACCATCATACGTAAACTGAAAAAGAAGAAGGCTCCAGGAAGAGACAAGGTGAGCAATAAGGCCCTTATTAATCTCCCAAAGAACTTTATTGACTATCTCACCAATATCATTAGCGACTGCTGGAAATTTTCTTACTTCCCTGCATCTATTGTATTGAGTATCCCCTAGCAGGGGCAAAACCTAGCAATTCCCTCGAGCTACCGACCTATTATTCTTCTCCTGTGAATGTGTAAGTTTTGGAGAAAACTTTTCTCGTCAGATTCCAAGACAAGGATCTACTTCGGAAAGATCAGTTTGGCTTTCGTGCTGCACACACTTGTCAGATTCAGATATGGAGGCTCGCAGAAGACCTGAGCACCACCTTGAATCTTTCCAGGTACTGCGGAGTGGTATTCCTCGATGTCAGCAAAGCTTTTGACCATGTGTGGCATGGGGACTTGTTCTACAAAATGATTAGAGATGGGTTCCCTCCCGATTTGATTTTGATGGTGAAATCCCTTCTCACCGACAGGTCCTATCAAGCTAAACTTGGTCAAAATCTATCCACGCCCCGTGTTGTAAAGGCTGGTGTCTGTCAAGGTTCTGTCCTCGGGCCCGTGCTATTTGATTATTTTGTGCATGATTTCCCAAAACCCAAAAATTGTAGTCTATATTTCTATGCTGACGATACTGCCGTTATGACACGGGCACACAAGCCAGCTCACGTTATCACTCGTCTACAGCACACCTTGAACATGTTCGAAGACTGGTTTAACTGCTGGAAACTGAACCTTAATGTCGGAAAGTGCAAGGCTATGTACTTCAACTGAAAGTTCAAGCGTCCTCCAGAGTCTCTTGTTCTATTCAATAAATAACTGGACTGGATAGACAGCTACAAATATCTAGGCATTATCATCGAGTCAAGACTCCCGTGGAATCGTCACGTGACCTACGCTCTGAACAAAGCGAAGAGGGCTAACTACAGTCTCATAGCTCTCCTGAGCCGGAACACCACCCTCAGCATCGACAATAAGTTACTTCTGTACAAGTCGATTATTCGGACCATACTCCTCTATGGCATGCCTGTGTGGGCGACTATCTGTAGAAGCAGATGGAGCGAGCTACTGTCATTCCAGAATGTTACCCTGAGGACCCTAGCCCAACTTGACAGACGGACTGTGAAAAACCAATCCATCCACTCGGATTTAACATAGGAAAGCTTATACAGGACCTCCTTTTGCTTATGGTGCAGAAGATGAAGATTCACGACAATGACCTAGCGACTGGAATACTGAAGAACTCAATGGATATAAAGTGGCATATGAAGTATCGAAAACCGAGGCATATTCTTGATATCAAGTTTGAAGACATCAGCAACGTTTCTTTTCCGATCTACTGGAAGATGTGATAATCTTCTTCTCGTTGTTCTTTTTATTTCGTTTGTATTTCATTTCTGACAATCGTCACTTTTTTTTTTTTTTTGTATAATATGGAAGACCGCTTGGGCTGGCTAGGCTTCTTGACTACCTCAGTTTATTTCATTTGGAATTTATTCTGGTTCAATTAGCTTTGTGAAAGCGCTGCTTTCATCCCATCTGAAGAAATGTACACGTCACTGTTCGATTGTCGATTGTCTAGTTGTAGGAGCTGCTTTCCATTGGTGCATCTTACATCATACAATGTTCCTTGTGTTTTTCTTATTTCATGGTATTATTCATGCATTTGCATACTACAATTCAACACTTTTTATATCATATTCAAATATTTTATGATTCCTAAATTTTTCATGTTCAGCATTTATTTCTCAATTATTTCATATTTATTGATATTTTTTATGTTCCTTGTTTCATATTAAGACTTCGTTTTAAAGCGGGAAGAATGTTCGTGCATTTTTGCTTCATTTTTAAAACTTGAAATATTCATCTCCCTTCAAAACCTCCTCCCTGACTCCAACATCCCCACTTAGTTTCAAAGGGGACAGAGCGAAGGGGGAAGCAGGCAGTGCGCTTCTGGACATGTGGGAGAAAGAACGATCGAAACCGATTGTTCTCCACAACCACCCACGTATATACACAAATACTTAAAGTTGTTTTGTTATCAATCCGGTATCATACATTCAATCATACAGACCTCTAGCTCTCAGAGTATCGAAAGTGTACACAACATGGTGGACTCCGAAAATGTGGTGCATTTTGAATTTCTGCCACGGAGACGAATGATCAACAGCTGGACGAATGCGAACAAGATAACCGTATCTGGTGAATGCTGCAGCTCGTCTACATGGTGTCTGTTGCAACCCAGCAAAAAATTATTGCTTTGGGGTATGAGATTTTCCCTCATCCATACTTGGCCTCAACCAATTTCAACGGCGTTTCGTCGTTAGGACAATTTCTTGCGGGAAATACAATTCACTGTTCAAGATGTCATTAATGCTGTTACTAGTTTTTTGGACCATTTTAATACCAACTTCTCTCACCGTGGCATTTTTTTATTGCCAACACGTTGGGCACAATGTATAGCTAGTTACTGGTGTAGTTTTTTTTCTAGTTTTCTTTCCATTAAATTCAGCTAATGTTTATGAAACAACCCAATAGATAATTAGAATAAAAAGTAGAAAGATATTTTTACCCCAATTATTTTACCTTTTTTATCTTCCCCCATTTTTAGCCACGTTTTAACCCCTTACTTCTCAAGACTTTTAAGGAATCCAATTTCCTTGAACTCAGGGTTGCTGTTCTTTTTTAAGCCTTCCTTAAGAGGATTAATTCTTTGTTATTATTACACTTATTATTAAGTATAGGGGAGAGTGGGTTAATGGAGCCACCATAAGAAGAATAGTGATCTGACAGCTTAATGAAATATAAACATTTAAATGTTTGTGTTGTATTTTGTTGGTACATTAATTGCCTCTAAAACTAAATTAAAAGAAATATCTAATTCCCCTTGCTTTGGCAGTTATTTAAAAGAACATAAACATATGCAGAATGACGAAATTACCCCAAGTAGTGGGGCAATTCCGCCACTGCTGTTGGGCAATCTTGCATTTACATCTAAATTAATAAAACAATTTCTAAGCGTGAACATTTGAAATTTTTAATGAAAATATTACAATGCTGTAAATAACACTTTTTTTAAAACAAGATTTGTATTTATAAAATATCAATAGTGTTTGTCATATTCTGAGCTTTTATTTTGTCACGTAAAGTTGTCCGAGCAATATTAAAACTTGCTGCGACTTTTTTTGACGTAAGTTACATTTTCAACTGCTTCGATGGCATTCTTGAGACATTTGATAGTCCACTTTAATATGTGATACACACAATATTTATTTATTTATTTTTATTTATTACTTTGCCTACAAAAAGTAGATAGCAGTAAATATAAAAATAAAACAAAAGATCATAAAAGAAAACAAAGATAACAAGAAGATATAAAAATATGACGGTTGTGATACTGTTTCAACTAGCCCACTTAACAATAAATGAAACGTTTTATACTAAAATACACCCAGATAAAGTTGTGTCCAAAATATATAAAGACTGAATTGATGTCTGTTTAAATACATTTGCCACGACGATTTTGATGGTCGAGAATTAGATGAAAAACACTATATAACCGTTTTAGCTTGCAAAAATCAAAATGAACGTATATTTGAAAAAATTCCGTTGACTACTGCTAATAGTAATGGCCTCAAGAGAACAGCACACTCCAGAGGCATTTGAAATTTATTAGTACTACAGAATGGAGGGTGGCCGTATTACCCAGGGTGGCACCATTGCCCCACTCTCCCCTACATTTTTCAATATAATTTTCAGTGTCATAAAAAGCTGAAAACGTTTTTAAGTTAATAGTAATTAACTTAAGTTTATATTATTCTTGCAACAAGAAGGTGTAAAATTATTTTAATTTTACTGTTGTAATTAGCATTCAAGTATTTATAAAAGTTATTTTTTTAATTTTTTAATTAAACGTTTTATGTTAATGATAAACATGTTAACTTTGTTTATGGTTAGTTTTGCAATGACAATTTTTTTTAATCCAGGTTCATCCAGGGACCAAACTCGTCGGCTCCAGGCCATACAGACCTTGGATGGACATACTGGATTACAATAAATAAAATATAAAAATAAATATAAAAAATAAGCAACGCTCATCACAAGAGTCGTAAATTATTTTATTTTTTATTTTTATATAAAATTAATTGTTTCACGCCTCCTCTTGTATTTCAGGTAAACAAAATTATTGAATGTTTTAATAAATGTGAATATTTTAAGGGCAAAAAACTTAAAATTCAAAATGATCTTTTTTATTCTCATATTCTAAATGATACGACTTTGTTTTAAATTCTTTTATTTCGCCAAACACATAATTTCACAAACAAGTACAACGGCATTGAAAAAGAAAAAATTGACGGAGGCTTTGATAACTGCCAAAGCCGCGGGTTTTTAAGGCGTAGAACAACTACTGTATGTTATTATTGGTTATTGTATGTTAGTGTGTATTTTTTGGCGAAAAAAAGAAAAAAATTAAAAAAAAAAGTTACTATATTCAATTACATTACAAATTTTGTGAAGAATGGGTCTGTGATATGAAAAGTAAGAAACAGATGACAAAAGTTTCGGAGTTATATTTCTAGTAAATGACAGATCAATGTAAGTATTTACCAATGTATTTGGATAGTTAGCTGGGACTATGTCTAAACTGAAATGATGTTTCATAAATTCAAATGCTCCTTCGTGTCGTTTGGCATCCATATTAAAATCGCCCATCAATATCATAGGCATATCCGCATCCACCTCAAACTCTTCATCTTTTTGCTTGCAGCTGTCGGTGTATTTCTTTAATCCAGAAAACAAGAACATTTTTAAATCTAAACGTGAAGTATTCGGACGTACATATATCGAGCCCAATATAAATTTTGAAGAACCATTTAAGGTAACGTCCACTAAACATAAATTGCCAACTCCATAGTCAATCATTCTTCGTCTTACATTTATGTGATGCTCGACAGGTTTACAGTCTGCTACACTATTTAAATTTCTATAAATTGCCACACGACTCGCTTTACGCTGCCCTTTTGCTGTCTTAGATCGAAGAGTATTGTTCATGAATGCTTTTAATTCGAACCCTTTTATCTGAATCAGTCCTGAAGAAAGCCACGGCTGAAACGCGTCGACTCTATGTCGTAAAATCACTGTTGTTTTAAAGACCCATCTATTTATATTTTTACAAACAACAAAGACCAACATGTTTGAAAACATGTATTATTTTAGTCAGATTTATTGTTTTATTTTAAGAAATTAACAAAACTTCAAAGTTCATTTCTTAAAATAATAATATATATTTTATTATTTTACAACATATTTTTAATAGAAAACTAGAAGCGTACCCACCCGTTTGTATAATCGAGAAATAACCCATTGTTAGATAGCTCATTGTCAGATTTTTTCTTTGGGAAATTGTAATTAGAAGAATCGGCGACCCCCTAGACTATACAAAGTGATGAATGGCCAAAGAGTGGGAATTGCAACAACATCAAGTGTACATCTCAAGTAAAGGTTACGTGAGTAAGAAATTATTTATACTAGCAGTGGCATCCTTGGAGAGATCCAGCCATTGTAAGCATGTAAAAAAAATTCTTTTGAATTTTAATTATGAACTTTTACTGTATTAATTATAAGCTTTTTCATCTGTTTATTTTTAAGATATTTCAAAATTTATTCAAAAAAACAAAGAGTCAGATCCACGGATATATCACTTAGAATTCCTGTTTTTCGGATTTTTCATAGAATGGATAGTCCCTTCGCTCTGTGTTATATTAATTGAGTTATTATTTAAACAATTTGAGTAATAATTTAACTTCTTGAGATTGTTCTGTTTCCCTACATGTGTAATTATCCCGGGCAACGCCGGGTCCTCTGTTAGTTTTATATAAATCATGATGTACTGATTTCGCCGGCAGATGACTGGATTCATGATATTATTTTAAAACGCTCGTGTTTCCATGTTTTTATACCTAATGCACAGGCCTTCTTTATATTAAATACACAGGCCTTTTCTCGTAGGCCATGGTTAGCTCCAATAAGTTCCAATACACGCCGAACACGTATATTAGAGATCCTGCATGTATAAGAGATACCACAACTAATTACATGGACGCCATTTTGTGCTAAACATGGCCGTTTGGTCAATTGAGACAAATCTTTTTTCTACTTTTCATACATTCTAAAATTTCAATAACACTTTCTTTAAATCGTTATTTTCTTTGAAATAATGTAATTTTTTTTTAATTACATTATGGCGTTAACGCCACTTACATGGGGAGGACACAAATACCTTCCACAGATTTCGATAGGATTAACCATAAAGGTTGGGGGCCATCTAAAAGTAACTCGTGTAAAAGGGGTTTAGGTTAACACGCCTTCGTTTTTTAAAAAAGCGACATCAAAAGAAAACCTAAAAAAAAGCGATGTCAAGGATTCAGCTTATATCAGCTCCTCCCTCTTACCTGCTTATATACCTAAAGAATTTGCACTAATTTCACCGGAATTGATTAAGGCCTACAGTAGGGAAACTTGCGGGTTTGAGTCTATTCTCTTAAGTGCCTGTCCTTTTTTTTTCTTCAGTTGTTATAAGCGCAAAAAATAAAAAAAAGGATTTTACCTGAAGTTTTATTGTCAGAAATAACTTTTCATTTAAAGTAAGAAATTGAAAGAAAAGGGAGCGGGAGGAGGTTTCATTTCGTTAAATAATTTTTTCCCTTCTATTCTTAAGAGCTGATATCTGAACCAGCTGGCCAACCATTGTTGAAATACGTGATCGAGCCATGGAGGTAGGAATAAGGATATTATTCCCAGTTTTATACTTTCTTCTAGCCGCTATACTACTTTCATGGATCGAGCATCCTGTGAAAACCAAAGGGGGAGGGGGGGGGGGCTAATGCTTAAAAAACCCACAAGAGAATGAGAGAGTCGAACAGAGTGTACGTGAAAGGATTCTTCTCTGTGATGTAGCTACACGGTATTACCGTATGATACTGCATTCGATATAGCGGTAATTCAGGACTATCATCAATGAGAGAATGCCACAATGACAGCTAGAATGTGTTCAGTGTTGTCTAACCCTTCCAGCATAAAAATGGAAGGGTTTTTTTATGCTCGAAGGTCTAACGCAGTGTTTCTAAGCGGCAGCAGGGTCATTGGAGGGGGCGTTATATAGCAAGTCGACAATCGACAATCGAGGAGTGAATTGTACATTTGTTCAGGTGAGACGTAAGCAGTGTTTACACGCGTCTCACCCTTCCGAAATAAACACCACATGAAATACACTGAAATAGGCAAGAAGCCTGAATAATCCAAACAGCTCTTCCACATTATGAAAAAAATAATAAGATAGACGATTGTCAGAAGAGTGGGAGAGGGGGAGGGGGTGGTATCACATCTTCCAATAATCCGGGAAGGAAACGTTGCCAATTCTTTCTTCATAAACAATTGCTAACGCTTTTCTACGTAACCATGTACTATCGAAGCGAAAGATTAGCTACTAGCTATTGTTAAATTTGCGTAACACAAATTAACTATTGATAATATAAGGTGTAAGCAATTACATGCCATATCTTACTGTTAGTATTGAAAGTTTCCAGTGGTTCAATAATGGTATCATTAAAACACGCATCATGGAACCAATTTCGACTATCATTAATCTTACGTTATATTCATTGATGGCACGTCATTCCAAGTTGTTTGATATATTACATGCCAAATCCGAGCTTTGAAAGTTTCCACTGAATCATAATGGTTCCATCAAACCACATACCATTGAACCTATTTCGACTATCCTTCATTTTAGGTTAATATTCAACCATAACATGTTATTCCGAGCTGTTTAATATAATGCATGCCATATCGTAGCATTGGCAGTTTCCAGTGGACCATTTATGGCACCACTAAACCACAGACGCTTGAACCAGTTTTGAGTGATATTGATCATCAAAGAAGAACATCACGTGTCTTCACTTAATTTACAAGCCTCTTCTCTGGTTTAGCTATAGAATGCCAAAGACAGAACAGCATTGATCAGTGCATAGGCCATTTATGCATGAAACTGTATAGTGAAAAACGTGGTCCCCTATATTATTTGTGACCTTTTGAACCGGAAGTAGTTCATCGATTTCTTCTATCAACGAACTCACTCTTTCGTTTTCCCTAAGTTGTCGAATGGCGAAAACGGAAATCGAAAATTCGGAACCGTTCGAACGCTAGAGCGACAGACAGACAGACAGGACGCACATTGTGAAAACATAAATACCTATCGGTCCTAATAATATGGAATTTGTATTCAACATTGGTCTTTAGCAAGATCATGAGCGGTCATTATGAATACGGGGATGAGTATATTTTCAACAATTGCTCCTACCGTATAAATATAATATAAAAATAAAATTTATTGAATTAAATATTGAACCGATAATAACAAACGAATATATTTACTTTGCATAAAGCATGATTGGATTCACGTGCTGGAATCCAAAGTTTACCATTAAGTTCACATTTAACTTTCACTGCCCAAATTCGCACATCGTCTCTAGGAAATGCGAAATTTAAAGCCGTTTTTCCCGCTGTTCGAACAACCTACTGCAGCACAATTAGGCATTATACCTTTAGTTTTATGAATGTTTTTTAATTCGGAAAAAAATTACAGCTGGCGATGGCTAAATACTGTTGTATAGCATGATACAAGTATCAGCATTGCAAGGCATTTGCTAGCATTGTTAGCACCTAATGGCGTCCATAAGTCACGTGTCGGCACTAACCAATCGTTTTCAACTTCTCAGTTGTCATATCTCTGATACATACAGGATCTGTACGTATATGCTGCAGCAGCGCCACTCCGTTATTACGATGGCGAGCATAAAATTTACTAAACTTTAACTTGCTGTAACTTTTGACCCAGTGGCTCATTTGGTGAAATTTTTGCTTATTATTCAAGACTCAACCTTTTTCTTTCCACCGATATAATGACCATAGTTGTAGGATATAGTGATAGAAAGATATAGACTGAGAGATGTACATCACTTTTTGAACGAAAAATCCCGTCTGAATATTACCTCGGCTGCACCCCTGATAGATGCAGTTCTACGTCAAAAATGACACGGTTTTACACACACATAATTGTACTGTAACGTACTCAGTAAGGATGTTACAGTTCCGTAAAAACAAATTTATATGAATGTTTATTTTGAAACGGGAATTACATAAATCAGTAAGAAGACAATGACGTTACTACAAATTTATATTACATAAGCAAAAGAAATAAATTTAATCTCGATTCCCATGTATGAACATTACTTAAATTCTTAAAAATAAAAAAAAAGAAACACTATTTTTCAGCAACTACATCTTTAGAATAAAATCCCGCTAAAAGCAGAAAAGCTAAAAGATTAATTAGCAACAGAAAGGCTTGTTCCTACTATAGGAGAATAATGAATGAACCCTTCCACCATATTCAATATAGAATGAATAAATGAACCAGCACATAAAAATAAGATTCTTAAAAGATGAAAAAAGCCAACACAAATTGCAAGTGATACCAAAAAATCGCCTAATTTCAAATTAAATCAATTTTAATTACGGTATTTATATAATATAAAATTCATCCAAGTAATTATTTTAAGTCCCTAGGGAACTAATTCGACTTGTAATTTTTTATAACTTAAGTATTCTTAAGGTACTTACGAGAGTGAGAGAGACACAAACACTTTCCACATTTGATCTTTTTATTGATCATGGATGCGCATTTCGTTCGCCATGCGCATCCATGATCAATAAAAAGATCAAATGTGGAAAGTGTTTGTGTCTCTCTCACTCTCGTAAGTACCTTAAGTAATTATCCACAGAAAATAAGGTGTTTGCTTTCTCCTCTGGTTAAGTATTCTTTTAAAATATAATTTTTTCTCGCATCAGTTTTCAAAGCTCAAGTAGGATTTGAGCGTAACCACGATGTTTCGCCCTTGGCCAACGATAAAAAAAATAATTCGTATTTAAATTTGGCCTTGGTTTTGTCCGAGGCCAAAGAGAGAGAGGCCTGCTCATAAGTCATCTGAACATCGGGTTCTGAACAACAACCCAACCTTCATTATTTTCAACAAACGAAAAAACACTGATTAAATTTGTTGCTCAGACCAGGGGTACGTTTCTCGTCACTCTGCTGTGCATAGTTTTTCTCTGCGACGGCGAGCTCATGCGATTAACCAGTCCTAGGAGGTAAACGGACGAGCGGCAAGAAAATGAGTGCACCATGTGCTTCCTGTCACTGATTTGTAAACATGGAGGATCAGCAAGCTAAATATGCTGCTAATAAAAAACATCTAATCGAGAACAAGAAAAAAAGAAAGACCATCTCAAAAGATTTTCTGTTGCAAACCATTGAAGAGAACAGACACTTACAAGGGAAACCCACATAGCCTTTTTTTTTTGCGCGCAAGCACACCGTGGACGCGATAGCCTTGCGCGGCAGTGAAGCGCTCCGGAAGTGCGCAGAATTCGACAAACATGTCGGAAATATGGGAAGCGAACTTGTTAGTGGCGATCGTCAAAGAATTGCAGTTAGAGCATAAAATCTTAATTTTGCTGTACAATTATTCGTTTCGAAATAATTTATAAGATGAGGTAGGCATCCATGAATACTATTTTTATTTAAAATTATAAAGCACCGCGATACATACCCCCTCACCAACGCAACATATTACTGGATGTTGCACATGAAGCCAGCCGCGTGTTTGATTACCGAATTACTTAATAAAATGAAATGATAAATTAACGAAGTGGTTATTAATCACTATACACTATTTTTTACCGGAAGGCAATTAGCTAATTGTAATAATCTTTTTTTAAAAACTAAGTTTGTTAGAAACTTGAGAAGACATACAATTGCCGTCTGCTGCTGTCTATTTCATCTAAAATGGATTCGTGCTTATTGCTGTGAATAGTGGAAAAAAAGAACTTCCGTTAAGCGCATTATGCATCGCTTTAACAATACACTGCGTTTACATGCACACTTTCGATCCGGATCGAAAGACAAGTTTCAAGTCAATCCTGCAAAAAGTGGCATGTAAACAGACTTCAATACCCCGATCCGGATCGAGTTCAATCCCGTCGAAAGAGGTGGTTTGAAACCAGGGAAGCATGCCTCAGGAAAGAGGTCAACCCAATAATAATATCCGGATCGAGTTTAAATTTGCTGTTTGGTTGAAAGAAAAAATATAGAAAATTTTAGCTAAAATAAGTTCTTGGTTGATTTATACCTCAACACAATAAATATCTATAAATAAATAAATAAATAAATTTTAAAATACATTGCATGTTTAAAATTTCTTTTTGTAAACTTTTTTATCAAAATGTCATTTTTCCTAATTAAAAATCTTCAAATTGTCAATCAAATTGGAGTTTTATATACATATTTTTATCAAAATTTAATTTAATAATTTTTTATCAAATTATAATTATCAAATTAAATATTATATTTATATCAAAAATTTCAATTTAACAATTTCTATTTTATTAAATTATAATTTGATAATTATTTATAATATGTATAATTGTAATTTTATAATTTTTATTATTTAATACACAATTAAAATAAACTATTAAATTGAAGTTTTTGATATAAATCTAAAAATTAATTTGATAAAATCTATTAAAATTATGTTTTGATAAGAATGTATAAAATTATATTTTGATAAAAATAAGTATAAAAAACTTAAACATGCAAATACATTTTAAAAGTTATTAAGGATTATTATATTGAGGTAAATAAATCAAAAACTTTACATATAAATAACATTATAGTTAACATTATAAATAACCTCAACCTTATTATTTATATATAGAAAATTTTAATTGAAAACAAAATTTAAAGAAAAAATCAATAATTACAAAATGTATTGATTGTCAATTATATTTCCAGGCGAGAATAATGAGAAAATTTAAAAAAAATTGACTTTCAGCCGTATTTTAGAGGAACGTAATTCAAGTGATAAGGTTGACTGAGCCAACAATGGCGGATTTTGTAGCAGATGACAAAGTCTGGCGTACTTTCCTAATCTAGAGCTTTACCCACAGGGCATCTTATCAGACTCGATCCGGATCGAGTTAGATGCATGTAAACGCGAGGCAATTTTGGATTAACTCAAGTCGATCCGGATCGAAACGTGCATGTAAACGTAGTGACAGAGTCCTTGTATAACTATGTGAACTCAATATTTTCGTTTTCGTGGTTTATTTGAAAGAAACAAAATTTCGCAGTCTCTTATTTTGCAAGCATCTATTGTAGCTTCAAGTGAGTAACATATTTCAATTTGGTGGAAATCTGTGACATACATGTTCGAAGGATTCCCTTGTTAGTTAATTGACAGAACTTATTTGGAGGCGAAATGTTCAAAGATAGAAAAGCGAAGTGGAAGGAAATAACGTAAAATTTGAATGCCATAGGGCCAGTGGGGAAAAGCGGCAATGGATGGTCGAAATATTGGTAAGATATGTGTTATCAAGTATGCCACAAATATATTGCTGCCAAGAACGGCCAGAATGAAACAGGCAGAGGGATCAGGAAGAAAATCAAATTAAGTGATTTCGAGGAGCGAGTATTAAATGTCATTGGAAGAGATGGCGTTGAAGGCACGGGAGTTTTCATGCCACCGCCCGATTGCACTCTTCTGACTCCCGTTGTCGTCTCTCAGGAAGACGAGGGACCTTCAATATGCATAGAGATAAGCTATGAACGTATTATATAAAGTATAATTTATTCACATCTTCTGGGAACTGTTTAGATGATTAAAATGATCATTTCAGTAAGTTGCCCCGTTATCTAATCTCACTGAAAAACAGAATATAATCCCCCATGAACAATTAAAACCGGTCGGTATAATCTTCTATATATATAAAGAAGGATGTTTGTGGGTCTGTTTGTCTGTGGGTCTGTATGTTTTTTATACAAATCTACAGTTTTATTCCGATCTTGATAAAATTTCGCATACATGACCTTTAAAGCATGAGGAAGGTCACTGTCTACCTCAGATTTCGGAAAAATAATAAATATCGATAAAAAATCGATATTCATGGTTATGGCAAGGCATATTAATGAGAAATATCTCATGACCAACAATGCAAGGCAAAGTTTGTACAACAATAGGTATCAACAATGGTATCAGCACGCAATTCACAAACACACTGCATGAACCAACAATATATATCTCATGACTAACAATGAAAGGAAAAGTTTGTGCAAGTGTAATTATCCCGGGCAACGCCGGGTACATCTTCTAGTTTTAAAATAAAATTTAAAATGCAATGTTTTATCATTCTGGATCTTTATTAGAATATATCCATCTGATTTATTTTTATAATTCGTGTTTATTCCTATTTTTTAATCTTTTAATTTTTTTATTTTTTCAGATGTGCATAAGCACAAGTAGTGGCCGAGGTAAGATGCAACATCACGCCAATGTTAAAAATAACACATTCATTTACCATTCACGATTTATTGTCATCTTTCATTTAATTATCATTTTCATTATTTATAATTAAACATCTAAGAGAATTATCTCAAGGAAATTGTCAATTTATTCTTTTATTTTATTTTTATTTTATTTTATCTCGAGATTTATCACAAGGAAATTGTAAAAGAGTAGGCCTACGTTTTATTGGTTTATTTGATTTTTTCTTTTGTAATCTCAAAATAAATAAATGATTAAATAATGAAATTAAAGTAAATAATTAAATAATAAAATAAGGTAATAAATCAAAATTTATTATTAACTTTAATTTAATTATAAAATCATTTATTTCTGTTGAGGTTAAAAAACAAAAAATTAAATAAACCAATACTATAGATTAAAAGACCTCAACCTCTCATTTAAAAAGTTTATTTTAGTACAATTATACAATTTTAAGAGAAAATAGACAATAATATGTATTTATAAATTGATTTTATATTTATTATCCCCACTCTCCATAAGTTTTTCTTTCGGGCATGAGAATCTTCCATGAATCTGGGAATTTCCATTTTATTGTATTTTTTTTTTGTAATTTCCAGATTATTTATTTTATATGTCTGTAAGATATAGAAAAATAATTTAACCTAACCTCGCCCAGAAAATAAGCAAAACAAAGGATATTGAGGAAACAGAAGGGCTATAATCACAGAATACCACAGAATAGACAGTTTCACCATTTTCCATGCTACGCAATGGTAGTGAGCAGATGGTGGCGCCCTCCGACGGATGGGTGGAAATTGCCAGCTGTTTAACCTGCGTTTCCTTGGAGTTTGGTATCACTTTTTCTAATTTTTTAATCATTTCTCGGTCTGTAATTAACTGAAACTGTCCAGAACACAGGGAAGCTTGAAATGAATGACATGTAGTCTTTCGAAGTCAAGAAAAAAATATCTTCCACGGAGGTAAAATAGTTATTCGCTTAATTAAAAGCTTGAGTAACTTGCTTCGCAATGAGCTGACTGTCTGTTAAATTTATAGTATACATTTAAATCATTTACGCTTTACAAATATATGAGTATTTTTTCCGAAATATAGTTATTTCACTCACAAACTAATCTAATTTCAACAACAGAATTAATTTGACATAATTTAATGTGTTTTTATTAGAATATGAAAAGCAAAATAAGTGACAAAAGCCGTCACAGTGCAATATTTATATATATATTATATACATTTAAATATATACATTTAGGTACAGTATATATTTTAATGATAATAATACATTCAAGTAAATGATGTTGACAAAAATGAAGAAAATTTCACACTTCAACAATATAACAAAAACAAAATTCATAAAAAAATGAGTTTATTATAATTATTTAAATTTGATTTTAAACTGATTGGAAACAGTTACCATTTATTTTGAATTCATAAAAGGTCAAAAATAAAAATTTTCAAGGGATCAACATTTTTTTACATAAGAGTAGGAGTTGTAAAATGTAAAATTACAGAAGTTACTATTTTTTAATTAATTTTTTTTTATATTTTGCAAGCCGAATAAATTTTATTTTGAATTAAAATTAATTGTAATAATTTCCTATCTGGCCACTAAAGAGATTGAAATCCTTTACTGAAATCTCTTATTTACAGAATTTTTAAATCACAATTCTGCGGGTTGATGCAAATGATAGCAAGGAAGATGAAATAGATATTAAAAAATCTAGTTAAGGAGTTACTATAAAATCAGCATTCATGATAAAAGCAAAAAAAACAAAGAAAACGCAATTATTTCTGCATCAACCTAATAAAAAGTGTTTTCAAGATTTTCTTAACCACCAGGTAAACGTTAAGTTTTTAATTTTCATTATGAACCTTGTGTAATTAATCGAAGAAAGTGGCTTTATTTCAGTTTTGAAAATAAGCAAAATGTAAGTTTAAAATGCTTTTATTTTCATGTTACCCCGAAAAAATTCTGATAAGTTTCGTTAATAATGTGAGGGCTTAAAAGATAACTTTGCATTTTTTATTTAATGATATTAACGGAAAAAACTGACAGTTTTTTTTAGTTATACAGTTAAACAAACATCACGCTAAAAAGCTTTTATTTTCTCTATAAACATACAAAAATTCTAAATACACTTTCACAAAAGATATGTTAAATATAAGTTAACTTTTTAATTAATAATATTACCCTAAGAAACTGGTCACTGATAGTTTTAATAGATAAGCAAACATGTCTTAAATGTTTTATTTTCATTGTATACATTAAAAAATTATTCTACAGACTTAAAAGCTAACTTTTTTATTTTTTGAAATTAAAATGAAGAACGAAAAATAAATTTAATAATGAAAAATATCTTAACAGCGCCTATTTCCCAATGCTATTCTTATGCTAAGCGATCCCGGGAGTCCACTCATCAGCTAGGAGCGTTGCCTCAAGGTCAATACCATCGAAATGCTAAACTGTCCATTCTGTGTTATTCTGTGCTATAATGGTTTACTCGTCACACCACTTGATATATATGTACCTCAATAGTAGGATCAGTTGAGTAGGATTCAGATTTTCAAATTCAATAGGTTTTGTTTTTGTTTTGAATTAATATTTTTTCTTAATTGCTGGTTAAGATCCGATGATAGTCTTTGCTCTTTAAATAATCCCCATCCTTCCTCCAAATGAATCCATTTTATATGCATGTTGTCCGTTCTAAGCCTGTATATTACTGATAAAAAGTATATAAAAATTTTTTTACACTTAAGCATATAAGATAAGCAGAGTTGCTGCTAGGTTACTTAAAATGTCAAGAGAAAAAAAATTTTCAAAGAATGAACACACCAACACGATTGAAAAACACAAATTCTTTAAATATTATTTATTGCTAAGGTTTACATGTTGGCATTTAAACTCTTACTGTTATTTAAAATTTCTACACAAATTAATGAAACAATATATGTGTATAGAATTTCTAATAGTAAATCGAAGGAGGCGTCACTGGCCCAAGACATGTTGGATGCAACACGATCACTTCTTCCGTACCAATACAGCACTACAGCTGTTGTACAAGACAACTTCTGCCAATTGACATCAGCTATTCGGGAGTTGGTTGCTGTTGAAAAAAATAAGAATGATGCACAAGATATTACCTTATGAAGGTATTTTTATTTACATATATATAAAACCATAAAAACTGTACCTTGTTTTTATTGACTTGTCCATTATTTAGACGTGATCGCCTCTGATGCCCGAGTACGCGGGTTCGATCCCGGCCGAGGACGACGAGGATTTTTCAGGGGGAAATACTGAGATCACGCACTTCCTTCGGAAGGGAAGAAGTAAAGCCGTTGGTCCCGTGTAGTCGTTTGCCGGCTGCACGTTAAAGAACCCTTGCGAGGCATAATTTGCGGCCTCTATAACGCCGTCCTGAAATAACCATAGCAGTTGAAAAGGACGTTAATACCAAACAAACCAAACTAAACCATTATTTAGATATTCGTGCCCACTGCAGAGTTTTATCAGCAGCAAGTGGAAGTAAAGGGGAAGACTACATGAAACAAACAACTTTTTGTTATAATATAAAGATTCATAGCAATATTAAATAGAAATTTGTGGATAACTTTATATATTAATTCTGTCCTTAAATCCCACAGAAGACAAATATATTTGAATGCCTATGCAATAAATTTGTATTTTATAGATCAGTATTATTTAATTTTTATAAAACTTGATTCTATTAAAATTTAAATTATAATTACTCTATGATAATTTGTAAACATTAAAAAAATATCCAAGCTTAGTTTATTTTTTCCTATTGATAATACTTCACCTTATGAAGTATATAGATAGGGTGCGCAGGAACTAGGAACGCGCATGCACCACGTTCTGTGCCTTCCTTAACTTCCGACCATAGAATTGTTGAGGCAGAAAAAAGTAAGCAACGAACGATTTAACTAATAAAAATGCTGTAATGTGTTGGGCCTAGTTCAATCAATTCGCAGAACGCAATTTTATTGAGTAAAGTAACGTTTCGTCAATTTCCATGTACCGTTTTATCATCTCCAACGCAATAAAAAATTAATGATAACTCACGGCTCCTGGTAATCAGTCTGAATAATTTCGATTTTTAGTCACAGCCAACACCAGAAGTGCAATTATTACTAAAGTGGAAATATGTGTAGACATGAAGTAAGCTAATGTTTGTATACAGTCACCCCTTCTAAACAGCGTGCGTATGAACTTTGTGTAGAAACCTTTAGGGGTGGTAGAGGATCTTATTTTGAATAGATTTTGCCAATAAATTGGGAGTCATAAATGAATCCTTTATACGTAAAAAATGTCAAACTTACAATGGCTGTCTCATATTTCCTCATAATACTTGTCTCTCTTATTAATGTATTTCCAGAAAACTGAGAAATTAGAAAACTTAATACCGATGGTCACGAAGTATTTAATAACTAAATACTTACATGTTCATTACCATTAGTATCCAGTTTTAAAATTTCTTCATTTTCTAGAAATACGTTAACGAGCGAGACAGCCATGTATGTATGATATTTGAAAATTTTTATGTAACAAAGATTCATTTGCGACCCCAGTTTATTGGCAAAACATATTCAAAATAAGGTCCACTACCATCCGAAAAGCTTGTACACACCGTACTTATGCATCCTGTTTATCTAGTTAGGAAATTTAAAAAATGATATACCATTTGAATCTGAAATGCTGCATTGGAGTAGGAACCTTTCAGACATACTAACAAATTTGTGTTTTGTCTTCATCTGAACTTAATCTTCAATACAGTACAAAGTCAGTTTGTGTGATATATAATTGAAATTGAAATGCGGTTAATCTAAAGATGATAAAGATATATAACTACTGAGCAATTTAAAAATGCATAAGGGAAATTGTACTTTTAAAACTGATTAAAAATGATGAAATTTTAAAAAGGTTTTGCAAATTCAATAATATCTCAAACATATTTACTCTAACCTGCCTCATTGGAATTACAATAAACAACACAGACCCTCAAAAACATTCCTGGAATAACACACCCCAAACCTAAAATCCCCTGCAATATGATGATGTCGATCGGATTTTAAATAAAACCTCAGACGCACATCAAGGGACTTATCATTTCGAAAGATTCTCGATTTTTCTGGTAATGTAGAACGAGAAATCTTATACAGCTAATAAATAATAAATAGAAGCTGGAGCTGATAGCTTCAAATATCAGGATAGAAATATTGTGCGACCTGCATTCGAACAAGGAACCTCGGGTGTCATATGCTTGTCGCCTCTACCAAGTGGGCTATCGCAGACACACGTACAGACAGGCTGACACTCTGTGTCTTAAAATAACCAAGTCATGGCGGAAAGCCTAATGGGAGGCGGACACCCGGCTCACTGATCAAAAATTTCTCATATCCTACCTTCAGAAAATTTGATGAAACCACATAATAAATAATGAATAGAAGCTTGAGCTGATACTCCAAACATCTGGAAATATTATTACTTGAAAAAATGGAAAGAAAAATTCTTCGACCTGGATTCGAGCCAGGAACTTCGAGTGTGATTTGCTCGAGGTTCCTGGTTCGAATCCAGGTCACAGAATTTTTCTTTCCATATTTACAAGTAATAACATTTCTTACCCAGCTAGACAACAATAACCAGATTAGATAAGAACAAATTGCCAGCTTTAATTAAAAGCTGCTTAATTTTCATTACTGTCAGGAAATTCAAACGTCACCCCGAATTCCGCTGACACAATCGTTCGGCTCCATACTCGCTACTTCTATGGTTCACATCGGGGAAGGAACTGATGAGGGGCACGTAATCAAAATCGTAACACGCAGGTAGCTAATGAGGGACGAGAGCGTGATTTTCGTAATGCCAATGTGAAAAGCCAAGATCGAGGGAGCCATAATGGGGAGGTCAGCGATAAGGGATGTGGCGAGAGGATCGCTGGAGGGAATTCCTCGAATAAGACGAGGAAAAATGGCCATAACCTACTGACCATATGCAGAGTACGATGCGAGGAAACACCATCGTATGCAAACTTCCCGAAACCCGTCGGAACGAACGAGCTGAGTGTCCGTGACAGCGAGAACGACGCAGAGACCTCTGCTACCGCGAACTCGGGAAACCATCTACGTGGCAAGGTGAGCGAGACAAATTATTTGCCTCCTATGCATGAACACTTACCTATTCCTAGTTTTCCTCATTGGGCTTCTACTATGGACACCAACTTTATACTACAGTGACAGTTTCGGGTATTTTTGTGCTCAAGCAGCGGAACGGGCGTTTCCAGAGTTGCAGAGCTATAATCTATCATATCAAACTCCGATAAGAGGTCTATGGCCCTATGGACTAAAAAGCTATGTCGATAATGAAGTGGGTTTCATTGTTATATAAAGTTTCCACACATTTTCCCTCGTTCAGCATCTGTGACTGTATGCTACATAATTTCAGCATTAATTTATCGCCCAAATTTTTCTCAACGAATAGTAGGTGATGTGATAGAATTTTCCGTTGTGTCTAAACTCACCATTTGATATCTTCTTTCTCATTATAGTGCTTCCAAGTTTCTTCTTACCTAACTTTTGACATTTCTACGACTACCGGACTGTTTTCTTTAGCTTCCCGAATTTGACTTCGATTCCGAAACCAGCTTCACTGCTTTCATCTATATATATATATTTATGTGTACGTACTTCAAATGTGTTGAGCATCATAGCTGGCTTTATCTAAAGATAGCCGTTATCACGTTTGTATAAGTGCTACAACATGCATTCTTCAGTGTTATGCTATTAGTGTTCTAAAGCCAAGTTCGCTAATCCTATGTTCTGGCCTACACAAATAAATGGTGCTTTACATTTAATCACGTGAGGGTTACACCGGGAATGTTTTGTGGTCATCGTTGTACTCATACGCAGTGCTCATATGCAGTCAGTGTGCTTCCGAATGTTTATTTATTGATTGTTACTTATAAGTATACCAATTTGTTAAGTCAGCTAATTAAGTTCGTAACTTAAGTTTTACTTTTATTTCAATCAATAAATTTTCCGTTTTTACTTTAATCCTCCTTATGTCAGGTTATTTGCTTCCACTGCCTATACTCTCTAAAGGTATAAAAATTCACCATGATATAGGCAATGTGTGGTAGCAGTGTAAGTGAGACCATTGGCCAAAACAAAATTTTTTCCTTCACTCTTCTGCTGTGCTACGATCTCAAGTTTGTGTTGGGTATAAAAAATATTACAAACGAAAACACTAATCCACATCAATTCTTTTTATTTCCTCAGATGCGTATTTCACAAATCCGAAATGCGCATCTGAGAAAATAAAAAGAACTGATGTGGATTAGTGTTTTCGTTTGTTCTAGTTTTTATACGTCGGTATCCACAGTTTCGGCAATTATTCCTGTAATTTGTGTTGGGTGTCACGACAAGCTGTGTTTAAGGTTGATTCATCGAGGCCACAGTGTTATTTTAGTGGTGGTACAGTGTCTAGTGCGCCATGTGAAATTGATATATGAATTTTCCCTATGTTTGTGATTGTTCAAAAAAGGGGGGAAATGGTGCATGGTGGTATCGTCTAATTATGGTTCAACTGTATCAACGATTTATTTGTGCTTTAGCTGGTGCTTCTGGATGCACTACGGAAGTGATTCATTCCACAAGTGTTAAAATGAAGCGTTTAGGGTTTTTGGCCCGGATTAGGCGGTGCAAAAGTGTGTGCTTCATATTTAGTGGTGATCGTCTATCTGGAGTTGGTGGTGTACTTTTTGATGGCGAGGAAAAAGGGCTCAGAGCAAGACAAGTTGAAAAAACAAGTAATTAAAGGCTTAAAAAACCAATATATAAATGACATAACGTTTTTTAACCCATGTTTTAAGGCCATGGTCGTTCAGTTGAAATCAATGCCTGAAAAAGAGAAGGTACAGATGTACATTAATGCCTTTCCATATCCGATCCAGCAGAAGCTTCGCCAGGAGGAGATAAACTGTATTACTGCAATTATGAGTCGACCTACAAGATTCCTCGAGCAAGACAGGGGAAAGGACGTTACTGAGCTCTCTACCTTAAAAGAATAAATAGTTATCAAACCCTTTGCCAACGAAGCCTGGTCCCCCTTCCAACTAAGGAAAAACCAGGAGAGTAGTGTCGAGCCAGAAGATGGGCAAGGTACTGCAAAGAAAATCCCAGTAATGGCAGTCAAATCATTCATCAAGGGTCTGATTCCCTAGAGGTATTAATAAAGAAGCATTAAATTAAATGTAGCAAGACACAAAAACTCTTACAAGACGTACAAGCACCATACTTCATGGAGGATGAACTTATTTACAGAAAAGCGGGTGCCAAAACAAGGCTCGTAGTACCCCGTGTCAAAGTGGTAACAGACGCCATCTTCAGGGCGATGCAAACTGACCCAACAGCAGGACATCCTGAAAAGCTAAAACGCTGCGAAGAATTAGAGATTGTTACGTCTGCAAGGATTGCATACAGACGTTATGAAAGCATATTAAGGAGTGCCCACAATGGCAGCAAAACAAAGTCCCCAGACAGAAGCCTTACGGACATCTTCAAGTCCTGGAATACCGCCCCACCAGTGGCATACGATGTGTCTCGATTACGTAATCCCACTTCCGGTTACAAATCAATTAAAAATTTCTTATCTTCAACTTTGTAGCTTCGTCTACGCGCTTGGTATCAGTGATGCGATTGTAAGCTATATGAATGAACATAACTTAAAAATAATATTTACCAAAACTGATTCCCTTGCATGCTCAGATATGCAATGTAATATATCAACCAACCTGTAATGACTTGTCGTGGAGGAATATTTACAAGAAATTGATACCCAAAATTAGTTCCTCGTGATCTTATAACCATTTACATACAATTCGAGCGGTATGAGATGTCTCATTGTTGCCATCATGCCCAGGAAAAACAGTGTTCTTATATGGGTGTACATGCTCATCAAGGTTTTTTACGTAATTATATTGATTAATATTGCCATTCACAATGATGAGTGCACTCATAAAATGCCATAAAAACATTCCCCAGACCATAACGTTCGGGAATGTTTTGTGATTGTGACGTCCTTGTAGAGAGGATTGCTTATAATTAGTTAGTGTAATTCATTGTAAATGCTATCCTGAGAGATACAGACAACAGCCGACTGGTCAGATTTCCAAGACTGGTCAGATGTCTTTTGGTTTTGTAGTTATCATATAAATCAAGGAATGAAATCTTATGGGTGGGATTGTTTGTTTTTTATCCAAATCTACGAGGCCTGTGAGAAAAGTATCCGACCTAATTTTTTTTGCAAAAACCTGATGGATTTGGATCGCGCACGCTTGCATGAGCCGACCTTGAACATTTGTGCGTATGCGTGAATTTTTTCCCGCCTCTCAATAGCGTCAGTTGCTGGCAAGCAGCATTAGAGGGAGGTAGTGTGTTGTGCTCTCGTCGGTTTTTGATTTGAAGGAAAATGACGGAACGACTGGAGCAGCGTTACTGCATCAAATTTTGCCAGAAACTGGGCAACAGCCAGGTGGAAACCATCAGTCGTCACAGTGGAAGCATTCCTCGTCACCACGACCAAAGAAGGCCAGCCAAGTGCGCAGCAATGTGAAAGTGATGCTGACTGCTTTCACACGAGTACGCATGACAGGGTCAAACAATCACCAAAGAGTACTATAGAGATGTCCTCCGTCGCCTACATAATGCAGTGAGGTGCAAGAGACCGCATTTGTGGTCAACAGGCAAATGGCGCCTCAAAAACCAAACTTGATTCAGACTTTTTTGGCGAAAAACCAGACTCCCGTGGTACAACAGGCTCCTTACTCTCCTAACCTGGCGCCCTGCGACGTTTGGCTGTTCCCCAAACTCAAGAGGCCATTGAAAGGAACGCGATTTCAGACAAGAGAATACATTATGGCTGCAACGACAGCCGAGCAAAACTCCATTCTGAAAGACGCTTTCCAGGAATGCTTCCAACAATGGTGGCACCGCTGGGAGCAGTGTGTGGAGTCCCAAGGAGACTACTTTGATGGTGATTAGGATTCCAATGCTCCAGGTGTGTATTTCTTTTTCCCGGCCGAAGGTCGGATACTTTTCTCACAGGCCTCGTACAGTTTTTTTCCGATGTTGATGAAATTTTGCATACTTGACCATCAAAGTATAAGGAAAGTCACGGTATACCTCAGATTCGAAATAATTATAATTATCGATAATACATCGATATTCATTATAATATCAAGGCATATTAATGTAAAAATTTCTCATAAATAACAATGCAAGGCAAAATTTGTGCAATAGAGATAAGTTTCAATTTGTAACCATGCATAGAATTGCTGCTATTAAGGCTTTTCTTAGAAAGGAATTTTCTTAGTACTTAACAATTTCTTGAAAATCTTTAAAAATGATCAGTAACTGGAGATAATGGCGAGTTAGCAGACTATTGAGACAGAGTGGAAAGACGACAGAGGAAGCTCTCCTTTAGATCCATGCTGTATTGAGCAAATGGTAAGCAAGAATCGGCGACTGCTATACTACACAAAGTGATGAATGGCTAAGTTTTGCTTCAAGACATGGAGAGAAGAAAGGGAATTGCAACAACATCAAGTGTACATCTAAAGTAAGATTGCATGAGTAAGAAATTATTTAGACTAGCAGTGGCATCCAATGTGAGCCTTTAAAAAAAATGTTTTCGAATTTTCATTAAGAATTTTTATTGTATTAATTATAAGCATTTTCATGTGTTTATTTATAAGATATTTCAAAATATAATCCAAAAAACAAGCCCAAGCCATCCCAGGATTATTACCTAGCTTAACCCTGATAGCACGGCAGATCAAAACATTTCCTAAAAATACATTTTGACTATATTCTGCGGGAATGCGCATTTTTTGGAAATTGAGATGTTGATAATGCGATGACTAAACGTTCGTTTCCAAGAATTATTGATAATCAGCATAAAGTATGATGCAGTGACAGAACCTTAATAAGGCAGCGTCTATTGATGAGACAAAAAAGTCAAACGTGTCACCCTTGAGCTCCCTATCAAACGTCCAGGCGACTGGTAAAAATTTGTGTCTGGAAAGGAAAGAGAAAGATCGAGTATTGGTTCG
Source organism: Rhysida immarginata (assembly GCA_023313115.1). Taxonomy (NCBI): domain Eukaryota; kingdom Metazoa; phylum Arthropoda; class Chilopoda; order Scolopendromorpha; family Scolopendridae; genus Rhysida; species Rhysida immarginata. The sequence continues at coordinate 655,640 of JAHWFO010100866.1, forward strand.
AAATTCTGCAAATAAAACAGAAAAAAGTTATACGGGAGTTTGAAATATCTGCACAATAGGAGATTCGAATACAGCAAGAGGGTTTAAGAACTTCTATGTCTAAGGGCAAGAAAAACTTGGGTCTAAAGTAACCATGATGTTCCCTAGTGGTGAAGATGGATACCATTTTATTCTGAGGCAAGTCAACAAGAGATAAATAAAGTCTCGGTATATCACCAAGACTTCTTGCTTTTCGTATTTTTCGTAGAATAGATAGTCATTCTGCTCTGTGTTGTATTGATTGAGTTATTTAAGCAATTGGGAGTTATACTTCAATTTTTTGAGATTCTTCTCTTTACCTGCAAGTGTAGTTATCCCGGGCAATGTCGGGTGACTCTTCTAGTGTATATATATATAATGAAGGGTGATGATAATTCTAGTAAATCAAAATTATACAAAAAAGTATATCTGGGGCAATTGTCCGATAAAGTAAAACTTGGGCAAATGTCGACAATTGAAACTAAGAATAAAGAGGTATGTGGGTAATCGTAATTAAGTGGAAAGAAGGGCTCTTTTACCACAACAAAAGTAATAATGAAAATCACAAAAACAAAAATAACAGAAAAATACAACCTGAAAGCGCTTTTCAAGAGGAAAGCTCTCATCATTCGGCAAGAACCAAGGAGAACACGTAGAAAACCCAAAGTGAACTGACTAGAAACCGAAGAAAGCGGTTTATATAACGAGAGAAATACAAGGCAGACCAATAATAGAAAAGAAATAAAAACAATATTATTGGTTGGCTAATTGAGACCACCACTGACTTGGAGGGGAATCACCAATAGGGCTTAAGTCGGAGTTTAATAACGTGTTGTTCTTGGATTTATGGATAGCCATGCTCTCGAAAGCATTTAGCAAGTGTTTATTATTGATAGATTGTAACAGTTTTAAGTTGTCGATAGAAAAATCGTGACCCGACTGTATTGAATGTTTGGGTATGGCTGATTGACTGCATCTACTGGATCTTCTGTTTACCTAAGATTAAGAAAAATAATAATAATTGATAAAAAATCGATATTCATGGTTGAAGCAGGGCATATTAATGAAAAATATATCATGAGTAACAATGCAAGGCAAAGTTTGTGCAACTGTAGTTATCTACAGCTAGTGGAGGTAACCGGTATTGCCCGGGATAATAACATTTGTAAGTAAACAGATCGGTGTAAAAAAATTGAATTATAACTTCCAATTGTTTAAATAATAACGGAATTAATAAAACACAGAGCAAAGGGACTATTCTTTTTTCGAAAAATACGCAAAACAGGAATTCTAGGTGATATACCGGGACTTTATCTAAACTCTGCTTCACTTGCCTCACCACTGTGAAGCATCACCAGAAACTACGGTTGTTCAAATGCTCGTGTAGCCATTTTCTGTTTTGCTTGCAGAGTTTCTCTGACCAATACTCGTTCTTTCTCTTTAATTTCCAGACACAAACATTTTTGACAGTCGTGTGGACGTTTGATAGGGAGCTCGAGGGAGACATGCGTGACTCCTTTGCCTCAACAATAGATGCTACCTTATTGATGTTCTGTCACTGCATCTTCATTCTATGCTCATTATTAATAACTAGCAAAGGTACCCGGCGTTGCCCGGGATAATTACACTTGGATGTAAACAGAACAATCTCAAAAAATTAAATTAAATTTAGCAATATCTTAAAAATAAACACATGAAAATGCTTAGAATTAATACAGTAAAAATTCTTAATGAAAATTCGAAAAAAATCTTTTTAAAGGCTCACAATGGCTGGACCTCTCCAAGGATGCCACTGCTAGTCTAAATGATTTCTTACTCACGTAATCTTACCTCAGATGTATACTTAGTGTTGTTGCAATTTCCACTCTTCTCTCGATGTGTTGAAGCAAAACTTGGCCATTCATCACTTTGTGCAATCTAGCGGTCGCCGATTCTTCTATTTACTTGCTTCCCATTTGCTCAATACATCACGGAGCTAAAGGAGTGCTTCCTCTGTCGTCTTTCCACTCTTTCTCAATAGTCTGCTAACTCTCCATTATCTCCAGTTACTGATCATTTTTAAAGATTTTCAAGAAATTGTTAAGTACTAAGAACTCTCTTTTCTAAAAAGCCTGAATAACAGGAATTCTATTCATTGTTACAAATTGAAACTTATCCATATTACATCATCATTTAATGTTCATTGTTATAATTCTTGGAAAGATTGCTTTAACATTACATCATCATTCTGTGCTCATTGTTATTGGTGAATTGCGCGTTGATACCATTGTTGATGCGAACACAATGGGCCTATTGTTGCACAAACTTTGCCTTGCATTGTTGGTCATGAGATATTGATTGTTGGTCCATGCAGAGCGTTTGTGAATTGCGTGTTGATACCATTGTTGATACATATTGTTGTACAAACTTTGCCTTGCATTGTTGGTCATGAGATATTTCTCATTAATATGCCTTGCCATAACCATGAATATCGATTTTTTATTTTTATTTATTTTTTTTCCGAAATCTGAGGTAGACAGTGACCTTCCTCATGCTTTGAAGGTCATGTATGCGAAATTTTATCAAGATCGGAATAAAACTGTAGATTTGTATAAAAAACAGACCCACAGAAAGATTTTTTTCGAATTTTCATTAAGAATTTTTACTGTATTAATTCTAAGCATTTTCATGTGTTTATTTTTAAGATATTGCAAAATTTAATTTAATTTTTTGAGATTGTTCTGTTTACATCCAAGTGTATCTATCCCGGGCAACGCCGGGTACCTTTGCTAGTACGAAATAAACATCGAGTTTGCTAGTTGAAAAACACTAGAATGCGAACGTTTTCTCATAATGATCACTGAATATAAGAGTAATAAACGTGCACCCTTGTAAAAAGTGACAAAATTTTAATGAATACATAAGAAATAGTTGTATTTGGTCCCAGAGAAACGTATGCAAAGTTATAGAAGAGTCCCATTGCATTGAACAGCCTCACGAACGTTAATGTTCTTGTGCTGGTAAAATTTATATAGAAACATCTGTGTATACTGTATTTAAAGTTAATGAGAACAGAGGGATGGCAAATAATTGCCAGTAAATTCAAGACAACTCAAATATTCGCGCATTGTGTAAGAGAAACGAACATGTAGTTCATTACAAAACTCTACTTCGATACCGAACGCAATTGCGAATGTATCATTTCATGTAAACATACTCATATACATTATCACTCGAATTTAAAACGTGTGGGTTTCTCTCACCCATAGACAATTAACAAATCCGAAGTTTTTGTTAGGTACCAATCAGAATAAGGCACGGCCGCGGAGTGGGCTCCCCAGATCCGGGTACGGTCAAGCATCTGTTCCCAGTGGTCGAACTAGTCAGGGGAAGGTTTCCACACCATCCCTAGTTAACTGAATCACCACAGCTCTTATGCCCTTGGCCACGGCATAAGGGGGGGGTGCAGATCAATCCCCTTCGAGGCTCACAGCGACGGCTGCCCCTGTGTGTAGCCGTGGTGCTTGGCATCTCAATGGAGTGTTACGACTACCTAAGCTCTGCCCTCCACTTTCTGCACAGGAACCAGCGCCCTGGTCGAGTCTCGGAGCGCCCCAGGTGCCTCAACCTACCGCCCGCCTGCATAGGCGTGGGTGGACCGGAACCCCTGGTATGCCATAAGAGCGCTCTGGCGACATAACAGGCGGTTTAGGACCACCGACACCAAGCACAAGGTGGCAGGGAGAGGCAGCGTACCCCCCCAAAAACCACTTCTCCTTCTACATTCTTTCTCTTTCCTCTCTTTACACTATCCTCTCTTCTTTCTCTCTCTCTTTGTCTCTCTCTCTCTCTCTCTTTCTTTTTTCCGTTTCTTCTTCTTTCTCTTTTTCCTTTTTCTTATCTTTTTATCCATATTGATTAAAGCATTATTATGCATAAAAAATATGATTCAAAATGTTAAGGAAAACAGAAATGGCCGCCGTTTCTCAAAATGGCGGGTGGAGGGGGCGAACGGCTGCTCTTGTCTTATCTTCTCATCAAAAATGGCCGCTCCGTTGCCATGGTAACCAAAATGGCGGTCCGCTGGGCTTATCTTATCTTTTCATCTTATCTCTGCTGATAAAAAAGGGTCACGTGGAGGCCGGTTTGTATACCACCGCCTGAGGCGAGGGCGTGGTGGGCGTGGCCGGAAGTGCCGCCATCTTGGAGGGGTCAAAGGTCAACCTGGTATACAAAGGGCTGCCCCTACTACTTACTCATTTTGTTGTCTGGTGATTTTCGACAAACTATACCAGTTACACCACGTTCAACTCCCGCTGATGAACTTCATGCATGTCTCAAATTATAGGTTTTATGGCGACACATACATACATACATTAACTTTGAAGACCATTATGCGTGTACAACTAATTGTACATCATATGAACGTTTCGCAAAACACATGTTGGAAATTGGGAATGGGAAAATGGCAGTCAATGAATCCACACAATGTATCACATTGCCAACCAACTGCTGTAAAATTACAACACACACAGACGAATTGATTCACAATTTTTTCCCAAATATCGCACAGAATTATAAAAATCTTCAGTGGCTCAGTGCACGTGCTATATTAGCAGCCAAAACGGTAGCAGACTTTCAGTGAAAAAGCTAATGAACAATATCATCGAAGCTACAATTTTAAATGGCATGGGTGTTGGCACGCATCCCAATGCTTCCGACAGATATGTCATTCGTATTCAAACGTATGCAGGTTCTGGTGCGACTCGGATTTCCATGACCATAAAGAAAGCACAGGGACAATCACTGCAACTGTGTGGAGGCATCGGAAAACTTTCTGATAAATTCATGTACGCACCAGACAGAAAAACCAAAAATCCAAAGGCACTTTAATAAACAGAATTTAAAAACAAACACTGAGGAATAACAGAGTACATAAGACTGTGTATACCTTTAAAATTTGATCTAATTCTAACAAGAAGTTTCCAAGTTACTCATTCAACATCATAATACGTACGTGTTCACTTGTGAGTACTAACTAGCACTTGTCACAATTTTGACTGTGTAACTCGGAAACTTCTCGTTGGAAATCAATCAAATTTTAACGGTGTACACAGTCTTATCGATTGCGCTCATGTTGAAATGTTGTGTATATAAATCAGTTTAACGCAGTGCCGCAGAAAAAAGGTGACGAAAAATATATGTAGTTTCGAAAGTCGAATGAAATACGGATTAGTCAAAATGAATGCCCTAATTTCATTAGTGTACTACGCAAAATGTAATCAATGTATTATGCCCGTATGCAGAGGTAATATAATCAAGTTTTGAATGTAGACCTCACAAATGTTCAATATGTACATGTTTTGTTATACGACATAAATTAAATCTGAAATGTAATTCTTGCCAAACATTGTGCAGCATGCCTGTGTTGATACTGATGATATCAGCTGTGATACGGGCTTTCAAATCACTCATGGTCGTTGGACCTGAAGGCCATATTTTGGCGAATATAACATTACAAACTAACCTATGAAATCAGGGCATTCATTTAGACTTGCCCTGTACAGTTGAATGAAAATAATACAATAATCCGATCTGACGTTCTTCACCACTGGCTGTGGTCTTAGAACGTAAGCTTTTTTTCATGTGTTCTTTTTTCCTGTATATTCACATTCAGGTATTGCAAAAATTGAACAAAACAGAACCCGAACAACGCCGGATATATCAGTTACACTATATATGTATATAAAAAGATGTTTATTTGTGGGTTTGTTTGTATGTTATACAAATCTACAGTTTTATTCCGATCTTGATTAAATTTTGCATACTTGACCTTCAAAGCATGAGGAAAGTCACTCTCTACCTCAGATTTCGGACAAATAATAAATATCGATAAAAATCGATATTCATGTTTATGGCAAGGGAAATTTATGAGAAACTAGCAAAGATACCCGACGTTGCCCAGGATAATTACACTTTAAAAATTTTTTTTCGAATTTTCATTAAGAATTTTTACTGTATTAATTCTAGGCGTTTTCATGTGTTTATTTTTAACATATTGCAAAAGTTAATCTAATTTTTTGAAATTGTTTTTTTTACCTACAAGTGTAATTATCCCGAGCAATGCCGAGTACTTTTGCTAGTCTATCTATCTATCTATCTATATATCTATCTATCTATCTATATAAAGACGGAAGTTTGTGGATCTGTTTGTTTGTTTGTGGGTTTGTTTTTTATACAAATCTACAGTTTTATTCTGATCTTGATGAAATTTTGCAAACTTGACCTTCAAAGAATGAGGAAGGTCACTGTCTCTCTCATCAAAAAAATCGATATCCATTGTTATGGCAAGGCATATTAATGAGAAATATCTCATGAACAACAATTCAAGGCAAAGTTTGTACAACAATATGTATCAACAATGGCATCAGCATGCAATTCACAAACACTCTGCATGGATCAACAATATATATCTCGTGACCAACACTGCAAGGCAAAGTTTGTGAAACAATGGGTATCAACAATGGTGTCAACACGCAATTCACACAACGCTCGTACCAGCGACAAATATCTCATGACCAACAATGAAAGTCAAAGTTTATGCAACAATAGGCCGTCGTGTTCGCATCAACAATAGTATGAACTTGCAATTCACCAATAACAATGAGCATAAAATGATGATGCAATGATAAAGCAATGCTTTCTAAAAATTATAATAGTGAACATAAAATGATGATGCAATATGGATAAGTTTCAATTTGTAACTATGCATACAATTCCAGTTATTCAGGCTTCTCTTAGAAATGAGAGCTCTTGGTACTTTAAAATTTCTTGAAAATCTTTAAAAATGATCAGCAACTGGAGATAATAAAGAGTTAGCAGACTATTGAGAAAGAGTGGAATGACTACAGAGGAAGCACGCCTTTAGATCCGTGCAGTATCGAGCAAATGGGAAGGAAGTAAATAGAAAAATCGGCAACCGCTAGACCACATACAGTGATAAATGGCCAAGTTTTGCTTCATCGGCCATTTTCCTTTTCTCCGGTGCTCGACTGTGAGTGGATAAAGGTCGTCCGACAATTGAGAAAAGTTGAACATTTTTCAATGCGCTGCGCAGAGGTAATTTTCAATGCGTTCACGGAAGTGAATAAACTGCGCATACATCGACAGAAGAGTGGAAATTGCAACAACATAAAGTGTACATCTGAGGTAAGATTACGTGAGTAAGAAATTATTGGGGAGGTCCATCCATTGTGAGCCTTGAAAAATTTTTTTTCGAATTTTCATTAAGAATTTTTACTGTATTAATTCTAAGCATTTTCATGTGTTTATTTATAAGATATTGCAAAATTTAAATAATTTTTTGAGATTGTACTGTTTACCTACAAGTGTAAATATCCCGGGCAACGCTGGGTACCTTTGCTAGTATATATATATACAGAAGGATGTTTGTGGATTTGTTTGTATGTTTGTTTCTTATGCAAATCTACAGTTTTATTCGATCTTGATGATATTTTGCATACTTGACCTTCAAAGCATGAGGAAGGTCACTGTTTACCTCAGATTTCGGAAAAATAATAATTATCGATAAAAAATCGATAAACTTGATTATGGCAGGACGTGTTAATGAAAAATATCTCATGACCAACAATGCAAGGCAAAGTTTGTGCAACAATAGGTATCAACAATGGTGTCAACACGCAATGGACCAAAAGAGAATTCTTCGTAATTACAATCTCTTGAAATTCTATAAAAATGGTCAGTCACTGCAGATAATGGAAAGTTAGCAGACTATTCAGAAAGAGTGCAAAGATGACAGAGGAAGCACTCTTTTAGCTCCATGCTGTATTGAACAAATGGTAAGCAAGTCAGTAGAAGAATCGGCGATCGCTAGACTACACAAAGAGATGAATGACTAAGTTTTGATCCAAGACAACGAGAGAAGAACGGGAATTGAAAAAACATCAAGTGTACACATCTAAAGTAAGATTACGTGAGTAAGAAACTATTTAGACTAGCAGTGGAATCCTTGGAGAGGTCCATCCATTGTGAGCCTTTTTAAAATATTTTTCAAATTTTCATTAAGGATTTTTACTGTATTAATTCTAAGCGTTTTCATGTGTTTATTTTTAAGATATTGCAAAATTTACTAACGAAAAGCCCCAGCCACACATGGGTTATTATTTAGAGTATTTGGTAGCAGATCCACACATTTCATAAAAATACGTTTTGACTATATTCTGTGAGAATAGGTATTTTTTGAAAACTGAGATGCTGAAAATGCGATGATTGAACGTTCGTTTCTAAGAAATTTTAATAATGAGAATAGAATGATGATGCAGTGAGAGGACATTAATAAGGCAGCGTCTATTGATGAGGCAAAGGTGTCACGCGTGGCTCCCTTGGGCCCCCTACCAAACGTCTTGACCACTGGCAAAAATTTGTGTCTGGAAAGGTAAGAGATAAAACGAGTATTGGTCAAAGGAACTCTGAAACTGAAACAGAAGACGCTTAACGGGCATTTGAAACATCTGAACAACAAGAGTTTCGAATAGAGCAAGAGGGTATAAGAGCTTCTACGTCAAGGACAAGAAAAACTTGAGTCTAATGTATCTGGTGATGCTGTGCAGTGGTGAGGCAAGACAAGAAGAGTTTAGGTAAAATACCGGTATATCAACTAGACTTCACTTGTTCGTATTTCCCATAGAATGGATCGTGCCTTTGCTCTGTGTTGTATAGATTGAGGTATTATTTAACCAATTAGGAGTTATAATTTAAAATTTTTGAGATTGTTCTCTTTACCTACAAGCATAAATATCCCGGGCAACGCCGGAAACCTCTACTAGTCTAGATATATAAAGAAGGATGTTTGTGGGTTTGAGGGTTTCCTTGTTCGTGGGTTGTTTGTTTCTTATACAAATTTAGTTTTTTCCCGATCTTGATGAAATTTTGCACACTTGACCTTGAGAGCATGAGGCACGTCTCTGTCTACCTCAGATTTCGAAAAAATAATAATTATTGACAAGGCATATTATTGAGAAATATCTCATGACCAACAATGCAAGGCAAAGTTTGTGCAATATAGATAAGTTTAAATTTTTAACAATGCATAGTTATTCCTGTTATTAAGGCTTTTCATAGAAAGAGAGTTCTTAGTATTTAACAATTTCCTGAAAATTTTTAAAAAAACATCAATACCTGTAATTGACATAACATCAATAATGGAGAGTTAGCAAGAGAAAGAGTGGAAACACGACAGCGGAAGCAATCCTTTAGCTCCTTGCTGTATCCAGGAAATGGTAGTTATAAGAATAGGCGATTGCTAGACTACACAAAGTAATGAATGGCCAAGTTTTGCTTCAAGATATCGTGAGAAGAAAGGGAATTGCAACAATATCAAGTGTACATTTAAAGTAAGATTACGTGAGTAAGAAATTATTTAGACTACTATTGGTATCTATGAAGAGGTCCATCTAGTTTGAGTATTTAAAAAGAAATCCTTCGAATTTTCATTAAGAATTTTCACTGTTTTAATTCTGTTTTCATTTGTTATTTTTCAAATATTGTAAAATTTAATCCAAAAAAAAGTCCGAGCCACGCTGGGTTTATCACCTACCTTATTTGGTAGCACATTTTATCCAAACTTTTCATAAAAATACATTTTGACTATATCCTGAGATGCTGATAATGTGATAATTAAACTTTCGTTTCCAAGAATCTATCTATATATATAAAGAAGGATGTTTGTGGGTCTGTTTGTTTGTTTGTATGTTTTTTATACAAATCTACAGTTTTATTCCGATCTTGATGAAATTTCGCATACATGACCTTCAAAGCATGAGGAAGGTCACTGTCTACTTCAGATTTCGAAAAAATAATAATTAT
>JAHWFO010100866.1:665921-702225 GCA_023313115.1 Rhysida immarginata
TCATGCTTTAAAGGTCATGTATGCGAAATTTTATCAAGATCGGAATAAAACTGTAGATTTGTATAAAAAACGTACACACAGATCCACAGACCCACAGACGCACAGACCCACAGACCCACAGACGCACAGACCCACAAACATCCTGCTTTATATATATAGATAGATAAAAGATAGACATTTAAGTTTCCTTGCTGTCCACTACGTTCTGTGGGCACTTCATTCATTGCTTCTTCGCGAAACTGTGAAATTTTGCGAAATGTAACGTGTGCAACTGAATTCTCATGAAATTCAAGCACTACCCGGGGAGCTTCTGTTGTTATGTGCGTTTCTAATTAGATTCTATTGAATATTTGTGACAGGGTCATTGATCAATGTGCTGAACTAATTGGGAATTCATAACCAGAACGCACCCAAAGCATCATAAACATCATCTAGAATGTTTTGGGGGTGTGCAAACGACCCAAAAGAGCCAAAAAAACTTAATTTTAATGCTTTTTTCAACCCGTTTTCGAGGGGAGCGCCGTTGTCGAAGTTAGCGTGAAAAGACATTGAATGACAGTGCGCTTTTTAAGATTAACCTCTTTCCGACTTTATAAACCAGTCAGCCATCCCGACATCAGTAAGGTGCAGGTTGTGAGTGCCCAGACATTCGGCCAATGGGCCTGGAAACACGCACAAACGCGTCGTTTGCGAAGGAACGGTGAACGCAGCGCCATACAACAGTGTGACCGCCGAGGGAACTTCACACCGACATGGTAAGTAAGGGTTGCCAAGCCAAGGGAAATAAGGTTGTTTTTTCTTAATAACTTTGCCAAATTCGACCCCAGGACCAAACGACTTTACAGTAAACATTCTCATATACATTGTCACTTGAATTTAAAACGTGTGGGTTTCTCTCACCCATAGACAATTAACAAATCCGAATTTTGTTTTTGTTAGGTACCAATCAGAATAAGGCACGGCTGCGGAGTGGGCTTCCCAGACCTGGGTACGGTCAAGTATCTGTTCCCAGTGGTCGAACTCTTCAGGGGAAGGTTTCCACACCATCCCTAGTTAACTTAATCACCACAGCTCTTATGCCCTTGGCCACAGCATAAGGGGGGTGCAGATCAATCCCCTTCGAGGCTCACAGCGACGGCTGCCCCTGTGTGTAGCGTTGGTGCTTGGCATCTCAATGGAGTGTTACGACTACCTAAGCTCTGCCCTCCACTTTCTGCACAGGAACCAGCGCCCTGGTGGAGTCTCGGAGTGCCCTAGCTGCCTCAACCTACTGCCCACCTGCATAGGCGTGGGTGGACCGGAACCCCTGGTATGCCATAAGAGCGCTCTGGCGACATAACAGGCGGTTTAGGACCACCGACACCAAGCACAAGGTTGGAGGGAGAGGCAGCGTACCCCCCAAAAAACCACTTCTCCTTCCACATTCTTTCTCTCTCCTCTCTTTACACTATCCTCTCTTCTTTATCTCTCCATCCTTTTCTTTCCTTCTCTCTCTCTTTGTGTCTCTCTCTCTCTCTCTCTTTCTTTTTTCCGTTTCTTCTTCTTTCTCTTTTTCCTTTTTCTTATCTTTTTATCCATATTGAATGAAGCATTATTATGCATAAAAATATGATTCAAAATGTTAAGAAAAACAGAAATGGCCACCGTTTCTCAAAATGGCGGGTGGAGGGGGCGACCGGCTGGTCTTATCTTATCTTCTCATCAAAAATGGCCGCTCCATTGCCATGGTAACCAAAACGGTGGTCCGCTGGGCTTATCTTATCTTTTCATCTTATCTCTGCTGATGAAAAAGGATCACGTGGAGGCCGGTTTGTATACCACCGCCTGAAGCCGTCTCCATCGTGGTGGCTCGAGATTCCCATCCCCTATCCAATTTGCTGATAGAATAACAGAAGTTATGCCTGCGGAACGGTTTCCTCCAGAGCTCGTATTTTCCATCAGCTCTCTTGTTTCGATCCTCTCGGTTCTCTCTTCTCTTTTCTGTCTTTCTCTCAAACTCTGTGCTTCAATCGACCTCTGATTTCTCATTGCCTCCTGCGTGTAGATGTCAATTATGACACGGACGGCCACACCTCGCTTTCCTCCCGGAGTGATAGAAAATCCAAGAGTGAAAGCGAGCGTCTGCGTCACCGGAATTCAAGGTGGAAATAGAATTCCATGACACACTGGCCGGCCGTAACTGCAGATTTTCCTGCATGTTAATGTTGCACACAGGTCTGGGTTTATGATGGATGTTCGCCCTAATCCTTTGTTGTTTGAAGAACTGAATTATTAAAGCTCGACACCGGTGGAGGTTTTTTTCCGGCTCCCAGGTGGGGTATTTATAACCTACCTATTTCACCAGAAATGACCTTTTTGGGTTCTTCCCTTTGACGTTGAGCAGCTTTTCTACATGATAAACGTCCTTAAATTTCGGATCCACTACAGGTCCTGGTTTTCTTCCCCGCTGTCCATTTTCGATTAATTTCTTTAGGAATGAACAATGCATAGTTTTGTTCCTACATTTCCACTTAGCGGGGATGTCCAACTAGGCTGTGACGTTAATTACTCATTTAATTCTAAATGGGCCTACATAACATTGGTACAGTTTGTGGTCTGTACGTCTCCGGGGCAGCAATCTCGACGCCTTCACTAGAACCTTGTCACCCACTTTAAGTTTCCGTTTTAAATGTCTTTGGCCATAGCTTTTAATATAGCCTGTGTTAGCCTTGCGTATTTTTTGTTGGGCTATCTTCAATGATTTTGATAGCTGGTGGACGAACTCGGGTAGTTTTGGATCCTGATGGGCATACCTATTAACATTGGATGGTATTACAAAACTCCTTCCCATATCCAAGGTGAATGGCGCATATCCCGTCGCTTCCAATACCAGGCTATTAATGACCATCTCCATCGTGGCGAGGTAGCTGCCCCAATCAGTCTTTTCCATGTTTAAATAATGCCTTAGAACTTGTATGGTGTTCTGGTTTGTCTGCTCCGACTGACCATCAGTTTGTGGGTTGTAGGCCGAAGCAAACTTTAATGTTATCCCCAGAGATTTAAAGATGGCCCTCCAAAGTTCAGCGGTGAAGCGTACGTCGCGATCGGAGATAATTATTGCAGGGAAGCCGTGTATCTTGAACACTTGATCTATTAATAAATGCGTCGTTTCTTCACTGGATATTGAGGAATGACAGGCCAACAGTCGGACTCTTTTGGTTAACCTGTCGGTAACCGTAAGGATGGCGTTATGACCCTTATCCATCTCTGGTAACGGCATTATAAAATCTATGCATATCGAATGCCAGCTGTATGGTGGTACTTACAGGGGCTGTAGGTCACCAAAAGGGAGTTGTCGTGGCACTTTATTTTTTTGGCACTCAACACATTCACGAACTGCTCCTCGTAAATCCTGGTCCATATGACTCCAATTGTACGTTTGTTTGGTTTAACTTATTGTCTTGTTCACTCCTGGATGGCCAGCAGAGGAGAAGTGTGCATGGTTTTAAATACTAAGTCAAGTATCTGCTTCATCCTAGGGAGCACCATCTGTATTCCACTTTTTGTTCGTCAATAAATTTGCCCGTGCTCAATAAAATAGAGAGAACACACAATAAACTTAGCTCTATAGCCCACAATAAAATCAGCACTTACTAATGCAAAACCGTGCTCTGTTATCGTCCTCGGGAATCCGTTTGAAGGTATTCCAACTGACGAACGAGGAATCGAGTGGCTCGGCTGACGTGCTCGCTGCCTGGAGAAACAAACCTCCGCCTTCTTGACTTCTCTGCACGGCATGGATAATTCCCATTGCGCAGCTCGTCGCTCCGAAGTCATCTCCGTTGTGGTTACTCGAGGTTCCCATCCGCTATCCAATTTGCCGATAGAATAACAGAAGTTATGCTTGCGGAACAGTTTCCTCCGGAGCTCTACTTTCCATGAGCTCTCTCGTTTCGATCCTCTTGGTTCTCTTTTCTCTTCTCTGTCTTTCTCTCAAACTCCATGCTTGAATCGACCTCTGATTTCTCATTGGCTCCTGCGTGTAGATGTTTCTTATGACGTGGACGGCCATGCCGCGCTTTCCTTCTGGGGTGATAGAAAATCCCAGAGTGAAAGAGAGCGTCTGCGTCACCAGAATTGGAGGTGGAAATAGAATTCCGTGACACATTTGTTATCGGGTAAACCTAAACCACCTCTCTCAAAAGGGGTGAATATGAATGCGGCTCGCACTGGATGACGTTGCTGAGTAGACATTCCCCACACATAGCTCACCATCGCCTTTTAAACGAAGGCAAGGTGAATAGGCATTTAGTTGTTAAAACTGGAAGCACATGTGTTATGATAAACCTCACCTTGACAAACACTGAAGTTGGAAAACGTAAGTTTTCAGTCAAGGCAAGTGATGCACTTCTCAATCACTTGTTGCCAGTACATAGAGTCCATAGTCGGTAGGAAAAAGAAGACATATCCTAACACTACGATTCCGTCACACCTTGTTATTGAGAAGGTTTTAAGATTGTCCACAGTCCAGTTCTTAATAGCAATATCTATAGACTTGACGAGGTTTGTTGAAAAATCTGTCGAAATACTAATGCGGTCAGTGGTCTCTTTATGGATGCTCAAGGAATATGAATCAGACGCAAAAAACACTACTTCATCTGTGATGATGTTTATGGATGCAGCTGGCAGATCATTTCCTCAAACATCTTGGTGGCGATTCAAAAACTGTAATAATGGTTCCAGGTAAAAAATGTATAGGAGAGGGGACAATGGACACCCTTGCCTGACACCTTTTAAGAGTTCGAAAGTGGAAGATGTGGAACCAGTAATCGCCATACATGATGTGGCCGAAGCATACAGTGCAGAGATTATCACAGCAAATTTCTGAAGATGAATATGATGAAACACTTTGAAGTGAAATTCGTGGTTCAGCTTATCAGAGGCCTTTTCCTGGTCAAGACTGAATACAGCAAGTGTTTGTTGTCGACTTTGTGCTTCTTCTGTAACACATCGGATGGCAATAAGATTATCAGTCATCCACCATGATGGTATCGAACACGAGTGTCCCAGGTCAAAAAAATTCCTCAGCGAACAATTTAAGTTCGTTGTTGAAAAACCCCAGTGAAGACCTTATAATGTGTGTTGAGTAGAGTTATCGGCCTCCACTGGGTCATGCATTCTGGATTTGGCACTTTGGGGAGCAGAATAATCTTCCCTTAAACAAATTCCGATGTGATGGAAGTAGGGTCTTGGAATTAAACACTTTCACCAGGAAAGGCCCAAGAAGTTTCCAGGTTGAATTGTAAAAATAATATGGGATGCGTCTAAGCCCGTACTGGACCCACGACTGCCATCCCTTGACAGAAACTTCTTTACTTCATCTTCAGTGAAGGGACAGGTGATACACAGGTTAGTATCCTCTGAGAAAGGTCATAGTGCCTCTATCCACTTTTTCTTGGCGTCAGATGGAACGATTGCGTTGCCAAAGAAAGATGCAAATTGGGAGCGGAAAGCTGATAAGATGTCAGAGTCAGTCTCTACTACCCCACCAATCCATAGTGGATAATCCACTACCAAACGACAGCAATACTTCTTGTTGGCCCTTCGTCTCTCCTCAGCAAACATGGCTGATGACATATTCCTGAGGTCCACAGCCCAGGTTAGTTTGTCTCGGAGTGTGGCAAGACAACTTTATGGATCATTAGAGCATTGATCTCACTCTTCACCTGGCATATGTGATTAGCAAACTGCTCCTTAGGGGTAGAACAACGGAAGAGATGCAGAATTTCTTGCAGCATGAGGAAATGACGAGGACGACGTCTAGCAGCATTCAACTCAAACGTCCGATATAAGCGTTTGATTTTAGTCTTAATTACTAACCACGTCTCTAACGTAGGAGGCACATTGTGGAGACGTTTTTCCGCAAACTGAACGAACATACTCTTGTACTCTTCTTCATCAAGCAGAGAAACGTTTACAAGCCTGCTGACTACTGCCTGTTGTTGTTGCTGGAAAAGGAGGGTTCCACGACCACATGATGGCACTGTGATCAGAGAATGAGCATGGAACGTCCTCCATTATACCAGATGTACCAGCAAAAGCGTTATCTATCAAAAACAGGTTGAGTCTTAGATACAATGGAATCAAGCCAAAAACTGATAGAAAGAAAAATAACTCAGAAAACACTATTCCACATAATAAATTTTAATGACTTAGATGTACATTTCGGAAGCTAAGTTTCCATCATCAGTGAGTAAAGAACAACAAGAGAAGCCGAGTATTTATAATATATAAGAACCAATCAAAAAATTACACAAAATATTACAAAAACAAAACGCGAAAATCAAAAGAAAACAACCAATAGAAACAACCTTCTTAGCTTAGCCCTATAAAAGCCAAACAAACCCCCCTCCCCCCCACACACACAGGATAAAAGAGTAGTAGGGTTATAAGAGCAAAGTGGGAAACCCTTACAGGAAACAACACAAAGAAAGTAAAAAATTTTGCTAAAGGGAGCCATTCTGCCACTGGCATGGGGCCATCATCACTATTCAGGTTTTTATTGGTTGCTTTGTTTTTTACAATTTCAATCGATTCAAGGAAGTATAACATTTTAACATCTCTACATCTATGAATAACTTCAAACAAATCTGTAGAATAATTATGTTTTTCATTAATGATATGGTCCGCAAGACATGACACCCCTAACCTAGCATTCTTTGCGTAAGAAATATGTTCCTTCATCCGTATTCCCACTCCTCTTTGCGAGCTTCCCAAATAAAACATGTCACATGTTTCACACTTAAACTTATATACCCCAGGTCCAGGGATACCACCTCCATCTAGCATTAAGCTCTGTCTTAAAACCCAAGGCGTTTGAAACTCTGTTGAGGAAAATTCACGTTGTTAATTACCATAAAATTGGTTTAAAATATAAACATCTAAAGTGTAAATTAGATAAGTTACGTCCTAAGAAAAGGGTTAGACAGCCTCAGAATGTTACGTATAATGTCGTCTGTAATAAATCCAGTTGTGCTTTCACCGAAAGTGAAAACGATTTATTGAAAAAAGGTCTCGAATTTGCACATAAGTAATTTAAAGATGATTTACTCTCGTCCATTTCAATGAGTTCTTCAGTATTCCATTCACAAGTTTATTGACGTGAGTCTTCATCTTCTGTATCATAATCAAAAGGAGATCCTGTATAAACTTTCCGATATGGGCCATGTTTAAATCCATGTGGATGGATTGGTTTTTCACCGTCCTTCTGTCCAGCTGAGCAATGGTCCTCAGGGTAACATTCTGGAATGACTGTAGTTCACTCCCATCTGGTTTTACAGATAGTTGCCCACGCAGGCATGCCATAGAGAAATATGGTCTGGATAATCGATTTGTACAGAAGTAGCTTGTTGTTAATGCTGAGGGCGCTGTAGTTGTCCACCCAGTCTCAATGATAACTCCCAGATACTTGTAGTTGTCCACCCAGTCCAGTTTCTTATTGAACAGAACAAGAGAATCTAGGGGACGCTTGAGTTTCCTATTGAGGTACAAAGCCTTGCACTTTCTGACGTTAAAGTTCAACTTCCAGCAGTTAAACCAGTCTTCGAACTGCTTCAAGGCGCACTGCAGCCGAGTGATAACGTGAGCCGGCTGGTGTGCCCATGTCATAATGGCAGTGTCATCCGCATAAAAATACAGATTACAATTATCGGGTTTCGGGAAATCATGTACAAAGTAATTAAATAGCACAGGCCCGAGGACAGAACCCTGAGGGACACCGGCCTTTACAACACGGGGCGTGGAAAGATTTTCTCCAACGTTGGCTTGATAGGATCTGCCATCAAGAAAGAATTTCACCAACAAAATCAAATCGGCATGGAACCCGTCTCAGATCATTTTGTAGACAAGGCCCTCATGCCACACATGGTGAAAAGCTTTATTGACATCGAGAAATACCACCCCCAGTACTTGGATAACGGCTATACAATGATACGGATAAATGGGTACCTGCAAAATCCAAAAAGGCTAAAAAAGCGTTGAAAATTGACAACATCAAGGATGTTGTTGATATAAATGATTCAATCGCTGTTGCTTTTCGAGAAAGCAAGTCCGAACAGCGAAAAAATGTTGAAAAGCCAAATACCAAGAGCAGCTCCTAAATTCCGCCAATCATAATACGTACTCACGGTCAGCCAATCAAGCAAATCCTGGGCGAGATTCACAAGCATGTGGCCATTAACCAAATTACTGTACACACAGGCAGAGCAGAGACGATCAAAATAAGGTGTTATGATGAGGAAACGCATAGTAAATTGGTGTCTGGCATTAAGGCTGATAACGTGCTAAAGATTCAGCATCATCAACTTAAATCGGAAAAAGTCCTCAAATACGTTATACGAAATATAGACGTGACCTATGACATTAACGATTTTAAGGAAGACCTAAAGAAGGTCAATTATTTTCCTGAGAAAGTGATTAGACTTTAAAAATCTAAAGGATCCATTGATATGCCCATGATTCTGGTTCTGTTAGCGAACACAGAGCACAACAAGACTCTGAGAAATGTTACTCGCATAGGACCCTTAGCTGTATCCATCGAAATGTTCCGTGGAAATAAGAGACCATTACAATGCTTAAGATTTGGTCATATATCTCTATTAGGAACAGTGCTTTGAAAAATTTACCTCAAAATACAATTCAAGATATTGCAAAAGTGATTAACGACTGCTGGAAGAACACTTACTTCCCGGATGCTTGGAAGCAATCAGTTGTCTTAAGCTTTTCTAAGCCAGGACAAAATCCTGCGAATCCTGTTATCTACAGGCCCATCAGCTTGTTACCATCAATCTCCAAAATCCTGGAAAAAACAATTCTCAAGAGATTCATTGAATAATGTGATGCCAACGATCTCATCCGCGATGAACAATTTTGCTTTCGCACAAACCATTCCTGCCAACTCCAAACATGGAGGCTCGCAGCGGATATCAATGAGCCCCTTAATCTCTCTATGTATTGTGGGGTCGTTTTCCTCGATGTATACAAAGCCTTCGACCAAGTCTGTCTCAATGGTCTTATTTTTAAAATGATTATGGATGGATTTCCTCAAGATATAATTACTCTGATACACTCGTTTCTCTCCAACCGGTTCTTTCAGGCCAGTGTTGGAGATAGTCTATCTCCTACGTATGAAGTAAAAGCTGGTGTCCCACAGGGTTCAGTCCTGGGGCCAGTATTATTCAATTACTTTATGCGAGACTTTCCAAGTCCTTCCAAATGTAAGCTCTTTTCTTACGCAGATGACGCTGCTATACTAACCTGTGCTCGTCAACCAGCTGTAGTAGTCTCGCGGCTACAGAAGGCTCTAAAGGAGTGTGAAAGCTGATTTAGCAAGTGGAGGCCAAAATTGAATGTAGACAAATGCAAGGCGATGTTTGTCTCCAAGAAGAGAAAGATCATTAGATTCTCTAACACTATATGGCAAAAAACTGGACTGGGTTGAAACTCATAAATATCTTGGTGTTGTTATTGACTCTAAACTTACCTGGACTCCCCACGCAACTTATGCGTTGAATAAGGCCAGGAGAGCCAAGTTTAGCTTGATTGCTCGGCTGGGCCGGAATAGTGCTCTAAACATTGATAATAAACTCTTACTCTATAAGAACATTGTTCGGACCATCTTGACGTATGGCATGCCCGTCTGGGCCACAATATGTAAGACTAGGTGGAAAGAACTGCAAACGTTCCAAAACGTTACCCTTAGGACTATTGCGCAAAAAGATCGGAGAATTGTTCGCAATTCCTCCATTTATAAGGACTTCAACATGACTCATATTGGCAAATACGTTCAAGGGCTCATGGAATGCATGCTGCCCAATATAGAAAATCATAGCAACGAGCTAGTCTCGGGCATTTTAAATCATCCTATGCATAGAAAGTAATATCGTGATCCAAGGCATATACTTGATATTAATTTTGAAGACATTGATAACCAGATAATGTCTTATTTCCAGATTACTGGACTTCATAGGTCGTATTTTATCTAATACTAGTGGTCTGCTTCTAGTCTAGACAGTCGTCAATCAAAATCACCTCCAACCAAGAGGGGGTATTTTCTCCTTCGTATTATGGATGACCTTTATGGGTTCATCACGCTTCTTAACTACTTCAGTGTAATTCCCTTGGCATTTAATTAGGAAGGGTGAGATTATGGAAGCTTGGCTTCATGTGCCACTCGAATAACGTTTCACTACACTGCTCGATTGTCGATTGTTGTTCTTTACAGACACACAGATTCATATCGTTCCTAGTCATAGAAGGTTCATCCTACTCATAGATGGTATCCTACTCTTAGGTGGTATAGATTGGAGATGGAACGTTAATTGAAGGAGCATTCTCTTAAGGTCAGCGGTTTTTTATATCCTATTATTTAAGGCTGTTTTTTCTACAGATCTTATTCTGGAAAAGCCCTTTTCAAGGCTAGCAGTCTGACTAGTCTTTACTTATTATTTTAAATTTTATCATAATGCCAGACTCAGGCAAAGCTTTAAGTCGCAATGCAAGCCAAAAAACAAGTGATGGTAAATATACGTATGGCGAGATATATAAAGATGCCTGTAAAGATTACAGATTCGAAGCTTTTGATGCTATAATTAAGGATAAGCTAGAGGTTTTGCGCCAAGAAATGTGCACTAAATATGATAACTTACAAGGAAAAGTCGAGTCACTTAAAGGGAACGTAACTGAAATCCACGATAAAATTGCTAATATGAATGCTGAAATATCTGCAGCACGTAATGAAGCCAACGAGAACTTTAATAAGTTGGAGCAGTACCTCAAAGATCAATTCTCTGCTCTGTCAATGAAAGGTAATCAGCCTACTGGTGAAACTTCTGACTATCTAAGAGAATCTTGTGAAATAGAGAGTGTGAATTCTCAGCCTATGGAAATTATCCCCTCCGGCTTAGGGAGTAATGATAACGATGGCCAAGACCCGAATAGTACAAATCGCAAACGGCTATACAATGATACGGATAAATGGATACCTGCAAAATCCAAAAAGGCTAAAAAAGCGTTGAAAATTGACAACATCAAGGATGTTGTTGATATAAATGATTCAATCGCTGTTGCTTTTCGAGAAATCAAGTCCGAACAGCGGAAAAATGTTGAAAAGCCAAATACCAAGAGCAGCTCCTATATTCCGCCAATCATAATACGTACTCACGGTCAGCCAATCAAGCAAATCCTGGGCGAGATTCAAAAGCATGTGGCGATTAACCAAATTACTGTACACACAGGCAGAGCAGAGACGATCAAAATAAGGTGTCATGATGAGGAAACGCATAGTAAATTGGTGTCTGGCATAAAGGTTGATAACGTGCTAAAGATTCAGCATCATCAACTTAATGGTAAACTTAGAACTATTAAAAAACTCTTTCACCACAACGATAATAGATTGAAAATATACAACCTGATACTGGAAGTACTTTTCGGAAGCAATTACTTCCATCATTCAGCAGCCCTGGAGCACCTCAAGGAAACTGAGAGAACTGCCTGTGTCTCGACAATCGACAATCGAACAGTGTAGTGTATCGGTATTCGTGTGGAACTTGAAGCATTGCTTCCATAATCTCACCCTTCATAATCATATTCCAAGGGAAATACACTGAATTAGAAAAGAAGCCTGATGTAGCCACAAAAGTCATCCAAAGTATAAAAAAAAAAAAAAAAAAAAATTGCCTCCTCTTGGTGGAGGAAAATTTGATTGACGATTGTCTAGACTAGAAGCAGACCACTAGTATTAGCTAAAACACGACCTATGAAGTCCAGTAATCTGGAAATAAGACATTATCAATGTCTTCAAAATTAATATCAAGTATATGCCTTGGATCACGATATCTCTTTCTATGCATAGGATGCTTTAAAATGCCCGAGACTAGCTCGTTGCTATGATTTTCTATATTGGGCAGCATGGATTCCATGAGCCCTTGAACGTATTTGCCAATATGAGTCATGTTGAAGTCATTATAAATGGAGGAATTGCGAACAATTCTCCGATCTTTTTGCGCAATAGTCCTAAGGGTAACGTTTTGGATCGTTTGCAGTTCTTTCCACCTAGTCTTACATATTGTGGCCCAGACGAGCATACCATACGTCAGGATGGTCCGAACAATGACCTTATAGAGTAGGAGTTTATTATCAAAGTTTAGAGCACTATTTCGGCCCAGCAGAGAAATCAAGCTAAACTTGGCTCTCCTAGCCTTATTCAACGCATAAGTTGCGTGGGGAGTCCAGGTAAGTTTAGAGTCAATAATAACACCAAGATATTTATAAGTTTCAACCCAGTCCAGTTTTTTGCCATATAGTGTTAGAGAATCTAATGATCTCTTTATCTTCTTGGAAACAAACATCGCCTTGCATTTGTCTACATTCACTTTTAGCCTCCACTTGCTAAACCAGCTTTCACACTCCTTTAGAGCCTTCTGCAGCCGCGAGACTACTACGGCTGGTTGACGAGAACAGGTCAGTATAGCAGCGTCATCTGCGTAAAAAAAGAGCTTACATTTAGAAGGACTTGGAAAGTCTCGCATAAAATAATTGAATAATACTGGCCCCAGGACTGAACCCTGTGGGACACCAGCTTTTACTTCATACATAGGAGATAGACTATCTCCAACTCTGGTCTGAAAGAACCGGTTGGAGAGATACGAGTGTATCAGAGTAATTATTAATTGAGGAAATCCATCCATAATCATTTTAAAAATAAGACCATCGTGCCAGACTTGGTCGAAGGCTTTGTGTACATCGAGGAAAACGACCCCACAGTACATAGAGAGATTAGGGGCTCATTGATATCCGCTGCGAGCCTCCATGTTTGGAGTTGGCAGGAATGGTTTGAGCGAAAGCCAAATTGTTCATCGCGGATGAGATCGTTGGCATCACAGTGCTCAATGAATCTCTTGAGAATTGTTTTTTCCAGGATTTTGGAAATTGATGGTAACAAGCTGATGGGCCTGTAGCTAACAGGATTTGCAGGATTTTGTCCTGGCTTAGGAATGCTTAAGACAACTGATTGCTTCCAAGCATCCGGGAAGTAAGTGTTCTTCCAGCAGTCGTTAATCACTTTTGCAATATCTTGAATTGTATTTGGAGGTAAATTTTTCAAAGCACTGTTCTTAATAGAGTCTTTACCTGGAGCTTTTCTCGTTTTTAAATTTTTAATGATGCTTAGGACTTCATTTACATCAATGCTATGTTTTGGGAATTCATTGCCGTGAATATTATAGAAGCCAGTTATGCAGGATTTTACTTTCTCAGACATATCAAGTCCTATTTGCCGACCATCAGTAGGCGTGACAAACTGTTCTGAAAGTGAACTTGCAATAAGCTGCGCTTTATCATCATCATTTATGATGAATTTGCCATTTTGGGCTAACAGAGGTGGGATATTAATGGCTTTCTTGTTTTGCAAGGCTCGAACCATGCACCACATAGAGTTATCGTGGGTCGACAGACTCTTAACTTTATCATTCCATCTGTCATTACGAAGTGCTTTTACCTCCTCGTGAACTCTTCTAGTGAGCCTATTATATTTGGTCTTAAGCCATGAATCACGAGTTCGATACCACTGCCTTCTGACCTTATTCCTTTGTTCAATTAATAGTTTGATTTCTGGGATGAGATCAAGGTGATCAGCTCGCTTCGACTCTAAGGGTGAAGCACTAGAGTCAATAGCTGCATTTATACGTTTAGTAAGCTTTTTTACATTGGTATCTATGTCGCTCGTACTATGTACGTTATTTAGTGGGTCGTCATCATTTTTGAGAATTTCTCTAAAAAATTTCCATTCTTGTTTGAGCCTCAGTTCTTCTTTGAGGTCAATGTTTACGTTATCAAAATTTAGTGCAACTGGTTTATGGTCTGAGGATAGATCATTGACAGTATAGATACTGAATGATTTGTAGAAGCCCTTCAACAACACAATATCAAGTACATCACTTGAAGGAGAATGATCACAATAATATGTATCATCCACAGGGCCTACTGCAATAATATCAGATTGCCTTTGCACGTAGCCATGCAAAAGGACACCGTTTTGGTTATGGCATCTTGAATTCCAGTGCGAGTGCTTAGCGTTCAGGTCTCCCGCCATAATGACGGGAATATTCCCGGAAAACAGCTCGTCAAGCTCATTGGTATCGAATTTATGCTTGGGCGCATTATATAGAGCCACTAGTTTCACCTCTCGCAGTGTGGCATCAGTAATGATAGCAGAGGCAGCTTCCATTCCCATATAGTCTCGGGTTGGTTCCTCCCGATGATGAATGCCTTTCTTAATAATAATTGCTGACCCACCTGACGGGGACTTTACTGTAGTGGGAAGAATTCTGTCTTTACGATAGACACAGTAACCAGGTAGCCTGAAGTCGCGGTCTGGCCTTAAGTGTGTCTCACATAGAAATGCTATGTCTATATCCCATTGGATTAGGAAGTTGTAAAACTCAATACGCCTCCGGGGGACCCCCCTGGCGTTCCATATTACGCAACGAAGTTTACCTCGATTTGTAATAGAATAGCATCGATCAGCCATTTTGTCAGTGTTTATTCGTAAGTATTCCACTCATCAGTGGCATTTTCTTGCCTAGTTCGTTTAACAAATTGCATACACTGCCAATTTGTTTATACATTTCTTGAAAATCATTCACGTTAATGCTCTTATCTTGTTTGGAGACCATTGAGGCATAGAAAATCTCCGGGGACACTTTAGCACTTTGCACTCTCCTGACTTGCGGATATTTAGGACATTTTGTGTAACTGGAGGTGTGTTGTCCATTACATCGAATACATTTTGGGGGATCTTGTCCTTTTACATTTGGGCAGTCTTTTGACTGATGATCTTTAGCGCATTTGTTACAACGGGGGGATTCCGTGCAACCCATAGATACATGGCCAAATCGCAAACAATTATAACATTGTAAAGGTTTCTTATTACCTCGAAACATTTCAACACTGACAGCTAAGGGCCCTATGCGGGTCACACTTTTAAGTGTCTTATTGTGTTCAGTGTTTGATAACAGAACCAGAATCATGGGCATATCTATTGATCCTTTGGCTTTTTTAAGCCTAATCACTTTCTCAGGAAAGTAGTTAGCCTTTTTCAGGTCTTCATTAAAATCGATAAAGTCATAGGTCACGTCTACATTTCGTATAACGTATTTGAGGACTTTTTCCGATTTAAGTTGATGATGCTGAATCTTTAGCACGTTATCAGCCTTAATGCCAGACACCAAATTACTATGCATTTCCTCATCATGACACCTTATTTTGATCGTCTCTGCTCTGCCTGTGTGTACAGTAATTTGGTTAATCGCCACATGCTTTTGAATCTCGCCCAGGATTTGCTTGATTGGCTGACCGTGAGTACGTATTATGATTGGCGGAATATAGGAGCTGCTCTTGGTATTTGGCTTTTCAAGATTTTTTCGCTGTTCGGACTTGCTTTCTCGAAAAGCAACAGCGATTGTATCATTTATATCAACAACATCCTTAATGTTGTCAATTTTCAACCCTTTTTTAGCCTTTTTAGATTTTGCAGGTATCCATTTATCCGTATCATTGTATAGCCGTTTGCGATTTCTACTAATCAGGTCTTTGCCATCGTTATCATTACTCCCTAAGCCGGAGGGGATAATTTCCATAGGCTGAGGATTCACACTTAGATAGTCAGAAGTTTCACCTGTAGGCTGATTACCTTTCATTTACAGAGCAGAGAATTGATCTTTGAGGAACTGCTCCAACTTATTAAAGTTCTCGTTGGCTTCATTACGTGCTGCAGATATTTCAGCATTCATATCAGCAATTTTATCGTGGATTTCAGTTATGTTCCCTTTTAGTGACTCAACTTTTCCTTGTAAGTTATCATATTTAGTGCACATTTCTTGGCGCAAAACCTCTAGCTTATCCTTAATTATAGCATCAAAAGCTTCGAATCTGTAATCTTTACAGGCATCTTTATATATCTCGCCATACGAATATTTACCATCACTTGTTTTTTGGCTTGTAATGCCACTTAACGCTTTGCCTGAGTCTGGCATTATGATAAAATTTAAGTAAAGAATAGTCAGACTGCTAGCCCTGAAAAGGGCTTTTCCAGAATAAGATCTGTAGAAAACAGCCTTAAAGCATAGGATATAAAAAACTGCTGACCTTAAGAGAATGTGCCTTCAATTAATGTTCCGTCTCCAATCTATACCACCAAAGAGTAGGATACCATCTATGAGTAGTGTGCCTTCTGAGTAGTATGCCTTCTGCCTGTGTCTTGAAACAGCTGAGTATTTATAAGGAACAACAACCAATAAAAGAAAAACATAAAAATCATTTTCTCTGATTGGTTACTTGGGTCAACCACATTATTAGAGGGGAGTCGCTGATTGGGCCTCTATCTAGGTTAAGTAATAAATTACTGTCCGATTGCTGGATAGCAATGCTTTCAAAAGCATCCAGCAGGTGTTTCTTGTTTATTGATTTTATCAGATGTACATTGTTGCTAGGAAAATCGTGGCCTGTGTCGATTGAATGTTTTGCTACGGAGAACTGGCTGCTTCTTCCATTCTTCCTGTGTCCCATATGCTCCTTATATCTGGTTTCAATGTTTCGCAACGTTTGCCCTTTGTAAAACATAGGGCATTGGGCACACTTTATTACATAGATTCCTGACCTGAGAAGTGGCGGTATTTTATCTTTCGGGTTGGGGAAAATGTCCTTGGCTTGGTTAGGATTACTGTAAGAAATAGAAAGATCAAAAGAGTTAAAAAAAGATCAATCAACTTAAATCGGAAAAAGTCCTCAAATACGTTATACGAAATGTAGACGTGACCTATGACCTTAACGATTTTAAGGAAGACCTAAAAAAGGTCAATTATTTTCCTGAGAAAGTGATTAGACTTAAAATATCTAAAGGATCCATAGATATGCCCATGATTCTGGTTCTGTTAGCGAACACAGAACACAACAAGACTCTAAGAAATGTTACTCGCATAGGACCCTTAGCTGTATCCATCGAAATGTTTCGTGGAAATAAGAGACCATTACAATGCTTTAATTGCTTACGATTTGGTCATATATCTCTGGGGTGTACTGAAGCCCCTCGCTGTAACAAATGTACTAAAGACCACCAGTCACGAGGCTGCCCAAATGTTAAATGACAAGATCCTCCAAAGTGTATAAGATGCGATGGGCAGCACACATTCAGTTATAGAAAATGCCCAAAATATACGAAAGTCAAACGACTCCCAACTGAAGTTACTCCGGAGACATCTATGCCTCAATAGTCTCGAAAACGGATAAAAGATTTAACATAAATGATATTCAAGACATGTGCAAACAACTAGGCAGTATACGCCATT
Source organism: Rhysida immarginata (assembly GCA_023313115.1). Classification (NCBI taxonomy): domain Eukaryota; kingdom Metazoa; phylum Arthropoda; class Chilopoda; order Scolopendromorpha; family Scolopendridae; genus Rhysida; species Rhysida immarginata. Next base: position 683,303 of record JAHWFO010100866.1, read on the forward strand.
TGTATAATGAATTAGGCAAAAAATATTCAAAAATGAGTGGAATTCTTACGAGCAAACACTGAGATTATGGCTGATCGACGCTATACTGTTATTAACAGAGGAAAGCTTCGTTGTATCATAAGGAACGCCAGGGAAATTCCCCGGAGGCGTATTAAGTTTTATAACTATTTATTTAAATGGGATATAGACGTGGCATTTGTTTGTGAGACACATCTAAAGCCGGGCCAAGACTTAGTCTATCGCAAAGATAGAATTATTACTACCAATGTCAAAAGCTCATCTGGAGGTGCAGCAATTATCGTTAAAAAAGGCATTCGGCATCGGGAAGACCTCATGCGAATGTATACAGGAATGGAGGTTGCTTCTATTATTAACAGGGATACTATTGTTGGGGATGTTAAATTCCTGGCGCTTTACAACTCTCCCAAGCATAAGATCGATGTTGACGAGCTTAATAAGCTATTCTCTGGGAGTATCCCAGTGGTAATGGCGGGAGACTTGAATACTAAGCACTCGCAGTGGAACTCCAAACGTCACAATCAGAACGGTGTCATATTATCTAGATATATACAGAGCAAAACTGAAATCATTGCGATAGGTCCTGTAAACGACACTTATTACTGTGACCACTCACCTACAAGTGATGTCTTTGATATTGTTTTGCTGAAAGGCTTCTATAAGCCATTCGATATTTTTACAGTTGATGATTTATCTTCAGATCATAAACCGGTCGCACTGAATTTTGAAAATCTCAATATTGACTGCAGAGAACAAATGGGGCTTAAACAAGATTGGAAACTTTTCAGAGATCTTCTCAAAAATGACAGTAATCTACTCAATGACGTGCATAGTACGGAGGAGATAGACATAAATGTTGAAAGGGTCACTACACGTATTACTGAAGCCATCAATGCTTGTGCTTCTCCAGTAGACGTGAAACGGCCTGATCATCTCGATCTTACTCCAGCAATCAAGTATCTAATAGATTAAAGAAACAGGATAAGGAGGCAATGGCACCAAACACGAGAGCCTTGGCTTAAAACCAAATATAACCGACTTACGAGAAGAGTACACGAGAAAGTAAATAAACTTCGGAACGATAGATGGAATGAGAAAGTGAGGAGTATGTCAACCCAGGACATTTCTATCTGGTGCATTATTCGAGCCTTACAAAACAAAAAGGCCTCGAACATTCCACCGCTTTTAGACACTATAACTAATGACCAAGACAAAGCACAGCTTATTGCTGATTCACTTAAACGACAATTTGTGACTCCAAAGGATGATCGTCCAGAAGGACTAGAAATATCCAAAATGGTAGAAAGCAGCATAAAAAAGTATTACAACAATAGCCATCATGTGGCCAAACATAAAATACAGGTAGCTGAGATTCAAAATTGCTTTAAGAAACTCAAGAAAAAGAAGGCACTAGGTAAAGACACTATTAATAACAATGCCTTAAAAAACTTACCGCAAAATGTAACTAGTGATATCTCTAAAATTATAAACGACTGTTGGGATAATTGTTACTTTCCTGATACATGGAAACAGTCTGTTGTCCTAAGTATCCCTAAACCCGGTCAAAATCCTGCAAACCCTGTAGGCTACAGGCCCATCAGTTTGCTGTCTTCTATATCCAAAATCTTGGAGAGAACAATTCTCACAAGATTCTTTGATTTCTGCACAACCAATAATCTCATCCGTGCCGAACAATTTGGTTTTCGGGCGGAAGATTCTTGCCAGCTCCAAGTTTAGAGACTTATAGCGGATGTTAACACTCCCCTTAATCTTTCGATGTTTTGCGGCGTCATCTTTTTAGATGTTCATAAAGCATTTGATCAGGTCTGGCATGAAGGCCTTAATGATAAAATGATAACTGATGGTTACCCACATGATTTAATTAGTCTAGTTCACTCGTTTCTGTCCGACAGGTCTTTTCAGGCCAGAGTTGGAGATGAATTATCTGATACCTGTGAGATAAATGGCGGTGTCCCACAAGGATCAGTGCTTAGGCCAGTTCTGTTCAATTACTATATACGTGACTTCCCTGAAATCTCTTACTGCAAACTATATTTCTATGCGGATGATGCTGCTATACTGACATGGGCACGCCAGCCTAGTGTTGTTGCATCACGTTTGCAGAAGAATGTGAAAGAATGTGAAATCTGGTTTAGCAAGTGGCGATTAAAACTGAATGTCGACAAATGCAAAGCAATGTTTATCCCTAAGAAGGAAAAGAGAAATCTTAAATCCTTAAAGTTATATGGCAAATACTTGGAATGGGTTGATAATTATATATACCTTGGCGTTGTTATTGATTCAAAACTATCATGGAATATGCATGTGACTTATGCGATGAACAAGGCCAAGAAAGCAAAGTTTAGCTTAATTGCTCTGTTGGGTCGTAACAGTGCCCTCAGTGTTGATAACAAACTACTGTTATACAAAATAATTGTTCGTATCATCTTGCTATATGGCATGCCCGTCTGGGCTACGATTTGCAAGACAAGATGGAAGGAACTCCAAACTTTCCAGAACATTACCCTAAGGACTATTTCACAATTAGATAGGAGAATTGCTCGCAATTACTCTATTCATAATGATTTCGATATGACCCATGTCGGGAAATATGTTCAAGAGCTCATGAAAACCGTGCTGCCTATTATGGCAAATCACGATAATGATCTAGTCTCTGGCATTCTAAAACATTCTCTACATAGAAAAGGCATCGTAATCCAAGACATATCCTTGATGTCAATTTTGATGACATTGATAATGTCATCTTCCCAGATTACTGGGTTTCATAAATTCTTTCGTTTTTCTGTGGCTTACTATGTAATATACTCCTAGTTCAGACAATCGTCAATCAAATTTTCTTCCACCAAGAGGAGGCAATTTTCTTTCATACTTTGGATGACCTTTGTGGGTACATCAGGCTTCTTTTCTAGTTCAGTGTATTTCCCTTGGAATATGATTATGAAGGGTGAGATTATGGAAGCTATGCTTCAAGTCCCACACGAATACCGATGCACTACACTGTTCGAGTGTCGATCGACCCAACAGCTGTTTTTAAAATTCTGACTTCGGATTCTTAAAGACCATCAAAAAGTAGAATAGGAATGTCTGCAAGACCCACTTTCTAATAGAATCGATGTTGGTGAATCGAAATCGAGAAAAATCGATTCACAGGAATCGATTTTTGCCCAACAATAGGGCCGGCTCGACATCAAATGATAATTGGGTAATTTTATCAAAAAAGATGACAGTTTTGACGTTCTCCCACCCTCCCCGACTGTGGAATCAGCTGGCTGCTGCAGGCTACCTTCATCTCTCTCCATTCTGCCAATAGACCGTGCCGGCCTGTGCAATCGAACGAGTAGGCTTCCCGTTATACAGAGTGTTTCTAAATGGTTTTGTTTGGTTTGGTTTGTTTGGTATTAACGTCCTTTTCAACTACTATAGCCAATTCAGGACGGCGTTATAGGGGCCGCAAATTTTGCCTCGCAAGGGTTCTTTAACGTGCAGCCGGCAAACGACTACACGGGACCAACGGCTTTACTTCCCTTCCGAAGGAAGTGCGCGATCTCAGGATTTTTCCCCTGAAAAAATCTTCGTAGTCCTCGGCCGGGGTCGAACCCGCGTCCTCAGGCATCAGAGGCGATGACGCACCCCTGAGCCACCGAAGCCGATGTTTCTAAATGGAAGGACAACAAGTACAAGTACCTTGCCAAGTACCTTGCGTGATCTTTTGCATGATAACAAACTTAAATTTCATTATGCAAAATGTTCAAAATTCAAATTTTAAGGGTCTAAACTTCATGCGAAGTTTTCTATAAGCTGGCGGAATACATCATTTAATCTCAACAATTGCACCTGTTTTCTCGTGGCATAGCGCAATTCATTATGTGAAGTGTTGGTGCGGAAAGTTCATAAATGACGTAACGACGCAATTTAAATTTTGAGTTTTCGACATTTTCGATAAGGAACTGTTGGTTTCTATTGATGCTTGGAATCACACTTATTGTCTTTCCAGTTAGAAACACCCTGTATATATAGTTTGAAAAGTTGGCTAAACAAAGGTAAATTTTTCTTAATTTGTTAGATAATTAGTTTTTCTCTTTTATTTATTTATTATATAAAATTTTTTTGCATCCCGATTTGTGATATGTAAAAGGTATAAGCAGGTACTGACCCCCTGTAACAGTAAATTATTAACTTGTTGTTTATCATTGGAGCAAGTCTTCAAAGTACAATTCAAGATCTGATTCTTTACTTCATATGAGAATGAGTTCCAATGTTTCAAGGTATTATATGGAAAATATGAATCTAAATAGGAGACTGGTACTGCAGGAATAATCTTATATCTTTGAGTACTGCGTGTATTATCGGAGTTTAACATCCAACCTTTAATAAAGTGCATTGGATGGCAAGAGTCTATAATTGCCCTATATAGTTCTTTTAATCTGGCATACAAAGATATCTCCATAAACATTGGAAGATTATACGTATGACAAAGAAGAGAGACAGAAGCATCTCTGAGCAAAGCCAACGCAGATCGAAGAACATCGTTGTACGCCACTTGAAGCCGCATAAGTAAAGTCTTAATTGCTGCAGACCAGATAACAAGGCCATATTCAAGTTTTGGTATAATTGTACTCTTAATTGTCTGAACCATTTCCCTTTTAGATAGCATCTTACGCAATCTGGCACAAAGAAATTTGGAACGATTCAGGTCAATTATTAATCGCTCAATATTTTCTCTGAACGATAACTTATTGTCGAAAATAACCCCTAAAACCTTACAAGTTCTCAATGGGGACTGTTCTGCCAGTCAATTATTACAATATTTGATTTATCATTAAAAGATAAACCTTGTGCATTGTACCAGTCGGTAACCGGACAAATCAGAACATGACAATTCAGAACATCACTAATCAGAACGCTGATAAATCAGAACTATGCCAAATCAGAACTGTTACAATTCAGAACAATGACATATTAGAACATAGATAAAACAGAACAATGACTAATCAGAACTGTCACAATTCAGAACTATGACTAATCAGAACCTTGGTTAATAACATTATTAAAGGGGAGCTGAGGAGAGGATAGAAGAATCATCTAAGCATTAAATTATAGCATTTAATTATTTTATTTATTTATTTATTTATTTATTTATTATTTGCATGAGTTTTAAGCAACTCTCTACATCCCGTCTTTTGTTTGACCAAAACCTGCATAAGGTACACATGGTCAACTGGCAGAAAGCAAAAACCAAAAGATACCAAACGAAAATTTCTTTGGTTAAAAAATTCGATTACTTGATCTGAACCATGTGAACCACTGAATAATGTTATTAGTAAATCAAATGGTAGCCTTGATTCGAATGAAATCACTTTACCGAAAAAAGGCTTTAAGTTCACACCACCTAATTCGAATAATGATCTGAAATTCATGTTTGCTACAATCATAAAAGGCTCTAGTTTTTTAAACCAGCAGGAGAATAACGACCATAAATTGTTATGTAAAAACCAGTCATCACACAATTAAGCTCAAATAACCTCCCTGCACCATTGATAGAAGCATTATGAATGTATCCGTAAACTTAAAGCTAGATACTGCTATTTCATTAAGGATGACAAAAGCAATAACATTGTAATTATGAATAAAAGTAATTACCAGAAATGGGTTCCAGAATTTTTTAAAGATGGTCCTTACCAAATAATTAGCAAAAACCCTTTACAAAAGTGGATAAGCAAAGTTAATCAATGTGTGTCATCATGTAAATTTTTATTCGAGGACCAGTCACTTAACGCCTTGATATCAGATTGGATCTGTGTCTCGGCTAAATACAGGTCGGATTTGTTAAAAGCCTTAAATAAAAAATTATTATCGACATAGGACAGCAAATTAAAATTCAACGGCAAATCAAAAATTTGGGCTGTAGCTGCCCAAATCAAAACTTTGGGCTGTATCTAGATTGTATTAAATTATATTATCTACTAGCTGATATACCCAACCTTGCTCGGGCTCTTTTTTGATGACGCTTGGGAATATCTGGATGTGAATGAATGTACAGAAAAAATGAACACATGAAAAAAGCTTAAAATTAATATAGTAAAAATTCATATTGAAGAATCCAAAAAAAATCTTTTAAAACGCTCCCAATGAATGGCCTCTTCAAGTATGGCCCCTTTAGCAGTTCTACAACTGCTCGTGTTGGAATATTGTGTATAGCTGAGTGAGTTTGAGACAGTGCAGGAGAAAAAAGGTGGAGAATAATGTTCATTTTTTCTGTGTATTCAGATTCAGAAATTGCAAAATTTCATCGAAAAAGAGGCCGAGCAACGCCGAGTATGTCAGCTAGTATAGTAGATATTATAAATGTTGAAAATAATAATGTAAATGTTTATTGTACCTGTTGATAGATTACGTTGTTGGATATTATGATAGCCATTCTCTCCTTCCCAGAAAATAAGTGGATATTGCAGAGCATCATATGAACGATGAATATCATTTATGGTTTATACAGTATTATCGCGACGTATAAATTTGATATCTCGCTGGTCAAATTGATCACCAACAATAACCAATGGCCACTTCATTAATATTTGGAGCATTAAACCGACCAGCGTGTTGCCAAGCTGGACTTTTGTCGGCTTTGATCACGACCATGTAATTATCAATTTGCATTCTTTCCGAAGTGTGTTTGAATAATTGTATGAGCTGATTTCTTTCATTTAACATCGTTTCAAGAGATGCAATGATGACCCTTTCTGTAATGTTTTCAATAAAATTATAATGGCATCGAACGTTAACTTGCTCTGCTTCGTCTCCCATGAAATAAATTTGCAAGAATTTTGGATCTTGATTTGGCATAGGAAGTAAAGAGCCGATTGGTGATCCACTTGTCCTTGAATTTTGTTGACCACTAAGGGTTTTCGTGGCGCCAAGAGATGTCATTTGGAAGCAAGAATTGAATTTCCGTATTTTTCGCAGAAACAATTTGGAATCGGCAGTATCACCTATTAGTAAAGAATTTAATGATTCAGGCGGTGAATGCAATTCTGGTAAAACAACTTTTCCGGCACCGCAACACATTCCAGTAGATTCATTTTTAAATTTTAATGCATGACAAAATTGATATACCTTATTTATATCTCCAATAATTATTTTTGAATGTAATGAATACACAATTTTTGGATCGCATTCAAATACAAGGCGGTTAACTGATGCTGCTATTAATGGCCGTCTGACTTGAATTCTTTGTTGTTCTACTAATAGATGAAGACTTCTGTTTGCATCAGTTAAACGTTGCCTTGCCTGTCTGTGTCGTAATCTTTCTGCTTCTAAGCGTTGACTGCGCTGCTCTCCACTTTCTTGCGCGCGTGATCACAGGGTTTTACCCATAAAAAAATCCTCGTCGTCCTCGGCCGGGATTGAAGCCACATCTATACTCTGTTCAACGAAAGAAAAACTGGGCGTGTTAATTTTCACGTCTTCATTTTAATCAAGATAAGTCGAAGTTAATGAAAAATCTTTCGTGTGGTTCCAATCCTGCTTTCTCCCCTTTCTCTCAGCCAGAACAAATTACTACCTCGTCTTTTAGCGACTTTATCCAAACTCTTCTTCCCTGACTAAAATATATCTTCATACACTGCTTTGCAATGAAATAGCCTCACCAACAAGGAGTTATCCACCTTATCCATAATTAGTAGGGGGGTTCGTCTACCTCCGACTAGTAAACGATTAGATGCATGCTCACAGGACATGACCATCTGGGTTGATACAGGATGCCCGGGTGCCTGTACAGGCACATCAGTTGACACCTATGCGAGATGTTCCATGCAATAGGGGAAGCAACTGCCTCGTGAACGTACAGTACTGTAATCCGCAAAACGGTTTCAATGCCGCGACGACGATAACCGACAACTGTTCACGCAATTGACGGATATTGAACGAGGTCGGTTTATTGGCCTCTCTGAGACTGGATGGTCAACCAGATGGATTGCTGTTCATGTACGCGGGATGCACGGACGGCAGGCCGATGTTGGAGGCAATGGCGAGAGGAAGGCACACATGCCAAAAAGACCAGCTCATACCGATAGGCAGATACTGCGAACAATACTAGCAGACAGAACCATCAATCTGTGGCAACTGCGCGACAACATCACTATTCCCGGTACTGCTCCCGTGTCAATAGCGACAAAAGCACCCTGGTTACACGCCACGACAATGTCTGCAGGCGTCCATTGTTGTGTCTTCCTTTGACACCTGAGCACCGCGCCATACGACTGCAATGATGTCGTGAATGAGTGGGCTGCGAAGGAATGGCTCCCGGTGGTCTTCAGCGACAAATCCCGCTTTTATTGGACACTGATGACAGACGCGCCCAAGTGTGGCAGAGACCATTGGAACGTGCCAATGAACAATGCATTCGGTATCGCCATCGTGGACTAACACCCGGGATCATAGTCTGGGGTGCCAACGGCTACGATACCAAAACGCCTTTAGTCAGCATCCAAGGCACCCTGACAGCAGCATGGTATGTCACAGAGATCTGCAGCCAGCATTACTGCCCTTTCTGCACACCATATCCGGCGCAGTCTTTCATCAGGATAACGCCAGACGCACACAGCAAACATGAGCATGGTATGTGTGCACGATGTCAACTGCCTGCCATGGCCCGCGAGGTCCTCAGAAGTGTGGCACATGGTGGGACGGTGTTTACTATCACCCGCTATCTCCATGAACTGACACAGCAGGTTCATCAAGCCTGGGCAGACGTATCCCAAGATGACATTCGCTACCTCTATGATCACTTACACCCGCAGCTGGAACAATGCATCGCCGCTAGAGGTGGTGCCACAACCTACTGATGCCTCTTTCCGTTGGGACACCTAGTACAAACGAGTGCACGTCTTGGCTCCATAACGTAATAATGGTGTGTTCTGATGTATCTTTTGCTATACATCTACTTCTGGCTCATTCGGATAACTCCTTGTGGGTGGGACAATTTCATTGCAAAGCAGCGTATTCCCAGTGTTAACTGGAGCGGTCACGTTTTGAACACGCTCTGTTAACTCACCTACGGCTTTATGATGGTAGACTAAACGAATTTCTTTTGCCATTTAAGTGATGAACAGTGCTAGGAATTAACTGAATCTATGGACTGCATTAGCTGATAACAGTTAAAAGATTTACTATTTTAGAGCGGCCGTTGGACTCCTGGTCTTCTTATTTGAAGAGATTCGCACAACTACACTCAGGTGATAGACGAGACATTATATATTCTTAGTAGATATTAATTCGAATTTTGTATCCCTTGCTTCAATTACCTACCGACCTGTTTAAAAATGCCACGTGAGGACACAAATAAATCAAAAAAAGCAGATAATTTAAAATCAAATGCTACCCGTAGTTTTCAAACATTGAACTCGCCCGGAAAATCATCGGACGGGCCCACTGCTGAAGCAGTGGAGGGGTCGGGTAACGCATATATTGCAGACGACAGTTTTCTAGAACGATTGTTGGAAAAACTACTGGTAAAGTATGAAGGGAAGTTGGAATCTCGATTGTGAGATTTAAATAAAAAAGTGGCGCCTCTTCTAGATTCGATGGATCAGACCATGACTCAGATGGCTGAACTGAATACCAGCATCCAACAGCATGCGAATCGGTTCGATATTATTGAAACGGCATTGTTTGTCGACGGAGTTTTGCAGTTAGCAGTGCTGAAGCAGAAGATTGATGATCTCGGAACAACATTCGAGACGAAATAATTTAAGGTTCATCGGTATTGAAGAAACTCCTGCCGAGGATCTATATACCTTGAGAGCTGATATATGTAAGACTAACCTAGACATCCAGTTACAGCGATCCGAGGTGGTTGCAGTGCACAGATTCGGACCTAGGAATAGTAAATCTACTAGACCTATAATAGCTAAATTTGCAACCACTTCGGTCCGAGATCTAATAGTACAGAATCGGCGATACCTGCGACCTTCTACTGTGGTGATTCTCGAAGACCTAACCAGGTACAGGTATAATCTCCTTCGGACCGGGAAATTGAGACTATGTCCTCAGAGAGTGTGGAGTGCCGGTGGAAAAATGTTCGCCAAGGATTCTTGTGGCCGTCCTACTAGGATTGTAACTGTTGCTGATTATCAGCGTTGTGAACACTTAATTTATATTGTGTAATTTATTATAAGTTTATTTTTAGTTAAGGTAATCCAATACTTTATTGGTTTAAACTAGTTATAGATTTTACATATAACTTATTTAAACATGTATGCCCGTTTGGTGAGCAATAACGGTACGTACAGCCATCTTACTTAATTGTTTGTTTAGATAACATAAGTAAAGAACTAACCACTTAATATCCGCATTAGATGGCGGATTTGTTTTTATATAACCTTCCTATATCAATGAATGAAGCTAACAATAATATTGCTTCTATGAAGCTCGATGAAAACGAATTTTCAATTTATTTTATAAATATAAGAAGCATTAATGCTAACTTTGATTCTTTTTTAATTAACCTAAAAAGTTTAAGTTTGGACCCAACTTTAATAATATTAGCTGAAACTTGGTGCAAATCGCATAACCAAATCCCTACTTTGGAAGGATATCAAGTTTATTCCTTATGCAGGACTGATAAGCGAGGTGGAGGTCTGTACATATATGTGACTAATGCATGCAAATGTAACGTTATGGAATCCATAACACTAGTGACTTCAGATTACGAGGTCCTAACCATACGAATGGGAAGAAATAGACTTATTTCTGCTTTTTATCGTCCCCCCTCAGGAAGCTTACAGATATTCAATACGTTTTTAACAAAAGATATGTCCCGTTCTAGATCGGAATTTGTTATGATAGGGGACTTCAACATAGATGCTAGTAAACCTTCGATTAGTCTGAGTCAATTTCAGGACCCCTTATTCACACTGGACATTTTCCAGTTATAAAATCATACACGCATTACTCTGTTTTTCACCGTTCTTACTCGGCAATAGATAGCTGTTACGCCACTTTTGGTACACCAAAGTTTAGTAATTTGCTTGATGTGAGCATCAGCGACCATTTTCCTATATTGATCACATTTCCAACTAAATTAAATACAAACACGAGGTATAGTAAAATCTACCAACAATCGGATTATTGCATTTAAGGCTTACCTAGCATTAACCGACTGGTCGGATATTTTGGAGACTTCTTCAAGTAGTGAGGATTTGTTCGCCAGATTTAACGCACATTTTAAATTGGGATGGAATAGATACTTTACTAGACCATATTATAACAAGCATATCTCAAATAATACCCCTATACGCAGGCCTTGGATTACATCTGAATTACTTGTAAAGATAAAGCGCAAGAACATTTTATATCTAAAATCTAGAAGAAATCCAACTTCAGATTTAATTAAGAAATATAAACAGTATTCTAACTTAGTTAAAATGGATATACGCCAAATAAAATCAGTTTACTACGAGAAACTATTTAGTAACCTTAAGTCTGTGAAAAATAAGTGGAACCTATTAACGACCTTGGTAAAAGGGCGGAAGCGTGGAAATACCCCCTTTGATACTGCCTCTACTCCTAATGTAAACGACCTAACAGAATTCTTTAGAGTGATGCTCCTAGAAGCTGATGATGGTAACATAACACGACAACCGGTATCTGATTTAAATTATGGTAACTTTACGTCAAGTTTTTTTGGTACCCCTGCTACATCAGACGAAGTTAGCAGTTCAATTTCTGGGCTCAAATCAAATCCATCTCTCGATCCACTGGGGTATAGGTCTGACGTTGTAATTGCCCTTAAACAGGTGATAGCTGAACCCCTCGCTAATATATTTAACTCCACTTTATTATAAGGAGAATACCCACCTATTTTGAAGTTAGCACGAATTACTCCAATACATAAGAATGGTGACATTACTCACTACAAAAATTACAGACCAATTTCATCGTTACCAATTTTTTCTAAAGTTTTTGAAAAACTATTTCACAAGCGACTGTTACAGTTTATTATTGATAATGGGTTTATCCATCAAAGCCAGCAAGGTTTTATACCGCGCAAAAGTACTGACGAATTGACTGAGTTCATTACTTCTGAAATGGCGGAAACAAACTGGTAGGAGGACTATTTGTGGATTTTGTCAAAGCATTTGATTCTGTTTCAATTCCACTGTTATTACTGAAGTTATGCACTCAGTACCACGTAAATGGTCCTCCTTTAAATTGGCTTTCGAGTTTTTTGAACGATAGAAAATATTACATGAGGTATGAAAGTACGGAGTCACCACAAGTTACTAGAAATCACGGAGTACCTCAGGGATCAATCCTGTCACCTCTTCTATTCGCCCTTTTTATAAATGATCTCCCACTAAATTTGCACATACTAAGGTCATTATGTACGCTGATGACGTGGTACTGTTGACCGCTCATAAAAATCCTGCGGAGCTCGTCTCACATTTGAATATGGCGTCATTAGAATTAACCACATGGTCGGCATCAAATAACATCAAAGTTAATACCTCAAAAAATAAATTTATGATATTTTTCCAAAAGAATAAGAAACTGGTACCTCAAAATCCTGTAGTTTTATATAATGGCAATTCAATAATCCAGGTGGATTCTTTGAAATACCTAGGTCTAATATTACAACATAATTTAACTTGGGATAAGCATATCGAAGCCCTAATGTTTAAAGTAAATTGCCAAATAGGACTAATCTCAAAACTACATTATTTACCTCGTAAGATCTTAATACTATTGTATTACACATGGATACAATCCAGTTTATGTTATGGTATACTGTTTTGGAGCACTACAACATCGGGTAACCTTCTACGAATTTTGAGATTGCAAAAGTGGTTTATGCGAGTGCTACTAAATGTACCGACAGGTACCTCAGTATCTTCTTACTTCAAAATCTATAAGTTGCTAACAGTTAATCAGTTGATAAAATTACAGATATACACCTTCGTCTACAAAGCATTAAACTCTATATTAATATTGTCACCCCCTTGTCTTCTATGAGTCTAAGAACTTCACATAATTATCCTACACGTCAGTTCAGAAATACGTATTTACTAAAAACTACTAGAAATTATCGTAATAACTGTTTATCAATTCTTGGTATTAACACTTGGGCGGAGTTACCTCATGAAATCCAAGTGATAGCTATACTTCCAAAGTTTAGAAACAGCTTAAAAAATTACGTAATGAATTACTCTCCACCAATTACATAATTTAAACAGACATGAATATTTGACTTCATTGTTTAATTTCAGTATTGTTTAGCTTTAAGTTTGACAGGTCAAATTAACGAGTTTTTAGGGTGGTGTCCAACAAAAGTAGCTTGAAATACTAACTAGGTTTTACAGATATTGCATTTTGTTTTTTTGACAGCACCCAGAATTAGCAAAGTGTACTATATATAATATAAGAAAATTATTTGTTAAGTTATGGTTATCTAATCTAATTTAGGCTTAAGTAAACTAACCATTTTAACCTTTTGTATTGTAGATATTTTTTGTATCCCCTTAGGTCTCACATGTCGGTATTTGGCCACACCTGTCCTAGGGGTTACAGTTGTATTAAACTTTCTTTAAATAAATAAATAAAATAAATAAATAAAATAAATAAACTGTACTTAAAATAATTCTAGCTCTATTCCGGGTTTTTTACTGTCCCAACTACGGTGGAAGAGGTTTCTGATATTATTTTTCAATTATATATTCCTGAATCACTAGCCTATTCCTGAATCACTAGCCTTTCGATCAGATATCGTTACTAGCACACGGTTTGCAATAGCTCAGCCGCTTGCGCGAATTTTCAACCACTCATTAGCTAACGGGATTTACCCCACTTCTCTCAAGTTAACTAGGGTCTAGCCTATTTTTAAAAAGGGTAATCATAAATTATCGACCAATTATCATACAGTTACTTCACTTTCAGTGTTAGCTAAGATATTTGAAAAACTTTTTTTCATATGCCTATCTCAATTTGTACATAAATATGGTCTTATTAGCCCTTACCAGGAAGGATCTGTTCCCAAGAGAAACGTGGAAGCAGCTTGCTTTGAACTTGTTGAATTTGCTTTTTCTGAGATGGCTTCTAAGAGGTTTGTGGCAGCTGTCTTCATCGATTTCACTAAGGCATTTTATTCCCTACCTATTCAATTTCTTTTATATAAGCTATCCAATTTGTATAATATCCGTGGTTTACCCTTATTATGGTTATCAAGTTTTCTTTGAGATAGATGTTATTTCCTAACTTTCTCAGGTGTATCCTCGGCTATATTAACTAGAAACCTTGGAGTGCCCCAAGGTTCGATACTTTCTCCATTATTATTCAACCTGTTCACCAAAGATCTCACGACGATTTTTTCTTCAATTCCTTCCTTTACTGTTCTTTTATATGCGGATGATGTTACCCTTTTATCTAAGAGACTAGCTATTCCGGAACTATTATCCTCAATTAATGATGCGCTAAATAAATTAAAATTATGGAACATTGCGAATTCTCTGGTTGTTAAAGTTGATAAAACTAATGCACTGCTATTTTATCAGCTTAATAAACGCATTATTCCACACAAGCTATTGATTTTTTAAGATGATAATCCAATATCCTTTGTTACATCATTTAAGTATCTTGGCCTCACCAATACATATGATTTAACTTAGGATTTGCACATAGATGTTTTATTAACTAACAAGGAGAGGGCTCCAAAGAACAATTGAGTTTTCTGATGCCCTTTGGTAGGATGATAGTCTGATATACCCTTTTCGTAAAACCAAGTGTGCAGCCTCCAACTTAGCCCTATTTTCGAGAAAATCCCTTTTAAAGTCTGTCATATATTACTAGTGTAAACTGCATCATTTCAACTGTAGATGTATTATCACAACGGCGAGCAGGCGAGTAGTTAACGTTCGAGCACACGAATCATGAGATTGTGGGTTCGAGTTCACGCATTGATTTTTTGTTTAATTTTTATAACGCTGCTTTTAAAGACCGACAGTACACCATTGTGCCAACTATGTGACGTTTATTTTTATCGTCAAATTAAAATTTTATACGTCGTATGCAGAATTGTTCATATCTTTTGGAAACGAACAAGGAAATTACATCGAGGGCAGATGTCATAAAAATTCACGCACTCATTCACGATCAATTACAGGCTCTAATATATTCAAATATGTTACGGTAATTATAATGTACAGATTTCTTTATAAAAATATAATTTCTTGCAATATTTGTAACATTTGATTATATTTAAATCACATACGCCTGGTATGCTGCCAAATTGAAGCCTGCAAAAAAAAATTTTTTGAATGTAAATCAAATTTCTTTTCCGGAATGCATGAAAAGGGAAAACTGCAACTATAAGATTAGTCCTGCATTCATCTAATGTTCTTGGTGTCGCACACATTTGTGTTTCAAATGTTTTTTGAAGAATACTATCCAGCACGTTGTATTCGACAAGCCTAACTGTAAATATTCTAAAACTTAGAAATTATTTGTTAAAACGATTACTATATGTTATTTATTTATAGCGCCCAATATGGGCAAGAAGCAAAGACACCAAAATTGAGCATATGAAGAAATGAAAAGTTAAACATTAAAAAATTTGTTTTTTCTTTAAAATCTCTATATGTTTATGAATTATTTACACTTTTATAACAGATATTATTATCATAATTCGTTGAAAATGTGTTCCTTATTGCTCTGACTTGTTAAAAATATTTTTTTCATTATAACAGCATATTATAACAGAAAAATATATTAAAAACTGAACGATAGCACAGTTACAAAACATTAAATGAAAAAAAAAAGCAAAGACTAACACGGATGGATTCGAACTCGAAATTTTATGATTTGTACGCCACGACGTTACCTGTTCGGCCGCCGCTATTGTAATGGTTGCCAAGGTACAGTTTACATTAGTTATACGACACAGACTTTAAAAGGGGTTTTCTCGAAAATAAGGCCAAGTTGGAGGCTGCGGACTTGGTTTTACGAAAAGGACTTATCAGACTACCATCCTACCAAAGGGCATCAAAAAACTTGGTTGTTCGTTGGGGCCCTCTCCTTGTAAGCTAAATAAGAAACAAGGTCTCATTTCTAGACTGCACTATTTACCTCTCAATATTCTTTTTATTCAGTATAATTCTTGGATAAACTCATCTCTCTGCTTCTGTATCATCTTTTGAATAACTACTACTTCTTCAAATATGTCTCGTCTGTTCAAACTGTAGAAATGGTTCCTTCGAACCTCACTAGGCTTTCCCAAATCTTACTCAGTATCCCACTATTTCTCGATATGCAACATTTTAACAATATACCAAATATGTTTTATACAATTTTGCACTTTTCTCTATAAAACTTGAAATCGAAGCTTCTTATATCTACTCCTATACTATAGTCCATAATAAGGATAACCATAAGTATTTTACATGGTTCGCTAGTGACATTCGTCTGCCAGCCTCCAAGCTCAGCTGCCAGCGACGCTGCGTATAATTCGCTTGGTCATACCTACCTATCGAAATACGAGCTTCTCTTCTTTATCAAAGGTTCCGCAAGTTGTTAAAAAGGTATTGCCTAGCCAATATCTCTAATTCAGGATAGAGTCTACGGTCTTTATTTCTTATTACATTTATATTCCCTAATTTCAAATAGTGTATTATCACTGTTAATCTATCAGCAGGTTTGCTGACTAGTCGATTTAAGTGCATATCAGGATCTGTTAAGTGTCTGTCACATGTATTTAGGCTGGAATTTGGAGTAGCGCAGTGGAAATAAAAATAACATGCAACAGCGCACAGAATAATATAAATTAATGAAAACGTTTATTGTAATAAGAAAATAAAGAAGCAAAAACAATGAGGAAACCGGTGGGTTCCTCTTTGCAAAAATAGTGAGCACTAAACACAAAAATGCAATAAGTATCAGTCAAAGATAAATATGAATAGTTTAACTTTACCTGCACCTTAGTGCGAGATAATTTCAATTAAAGGAATAATGCTTAAATTAATCCAAACCTTCAAGGCTCGTTTGGCCTAGAAGTGAAAAACATCAGAGGCTTAAATGTAAGCCTTTACATTTAAACATAGCCAGTAACCAAAACAAAGCTTACAAGCTAATTAAATGAACGCAACACTTAATGCATAAATGACCCAAAACTGTAAATGCTTAAATCACAAAAGATAAGTTGCTTAGACTGCCACTTTTGAAGTGGCGGGGCAGATGGTATTGCCTCCACAGGTTTATAAGATCTGAAAAGATCTTCAGGTGGCATAATGCTACACCCAACGTAAAAAAACACCTCTAACGAGGCAACATGAAGTTGGCCCACAGCTTTCGCTGATCAGAAGTTACCACTTTTGAAGTGGCGGGGCAGATGGTATTGCCTCCAGAGGTTTATAAGATCTGAAAAGATCTTCAGGTGGCATAATGCTACACCCAACGTAAAAAAACACCTCTAACGAGGCAACATGAACTTGGCCCACAGCTTTCGCTGGTCAGAAGTTACCTTCTGACACCTACTCGCTTTGGCCACCCGAGTAGGCAAAGTAGTAGAACAATTAGCTTACTAATTAATTCTTAAAAAGCTTAACACTAGACAATTGATATAGGTCAAAATAGACATAGCAAATTAGCTGGGTCGGTCTCTAAAACACTTTAAAGGAAGTTAACCTACAGCTTAAACATTCTAAGCAAATAGAAAACAATAAGGCATACAAGGGCTTAAACAAATTACGTCTAGCCGAAACCAACTGAAACAGTTACAGTAATTTACAGTGAACATTTACATGAATTTCACTGCAACACAATAGCATACGACAACACAAACGGCGCACTCGCGTACTAAAAGTTCCATTTGCGAGGGCTAGAATTGGTTAAATAAATTTCATCATAAAAGTCACTATCGGTAAAAAGTTCAATAGTTAGGGGGAGCCCATTATCATTAGAATCACAATCAATACAGTCACTAAAGTACACAATAAGTAGAGTTCTTATTTTTTTCCAGTTCGGAGATTCAAAGTCACAAAAGACCTGCGATAAAAGACATGGAAATTAAAATGACAAAACAAATTGTGCTAAATCGTTAACATTAAAAACACAGACAGGCATAATGGGCTATTACGTGACTTAGCACAAGGATAAAATTTCCACGTGAGGAAGAAGGCACTTCACTTGAGCTTAATTATTACGAAGCCAAAATCATTCGTGAAATAGGCTCGCATACCGTTGGGCCAAAGACCACACACCTGAGTGCACACACATACGTCACGGCGACTTAACTCCGGGAAGGTTCTCTTAACTAATACGGCCGCACAGCCTACGGTAAAAGATACACTCACCAAGCCGAATCCACAGTCGGCGGCTGAAACACTCGGTGTACGGGGAAGCAAGCTGAACACCGGCGACGTGCACCTTTCACGTTGCGGGCTCTCGTATTCTGCGTCGGAATAAATCTCCGCCAAACGAGCTTCTCCGCACGGCAGGGTAACACACAACGAAGCACACGCCGTCTCCGTAGCCGTCTCCGTTGCAGTGGTTTGAGGACGAACCCTCTCCTTCGGCGAATCGGTCACTAAGCCGTCCCGATGCCTCGTGTCGTTCGTGGCCAGGAGATTCTTTATCCTACTTCGTCCATCGGTCGTCGCCAATTTCCTTCTAACTCTCTCACTCTGTTCACGCTTCGAGCCCGCACTCCAGAGCCTCGCTCCTCGCTCATTGGTTCCTGCGTGGTGATGTTGTAGCTGACGCGGACGACGTCGATTCCGTTTTCGCTCTGAATTGTAAAATATTCTAGAGCGAAAACGATCGACTATGTCGCCGGAATCATTAAAATTCCGTGACAGTGTCCTTAAGTTAATACATCCGAAATTTTTGTAAGCTAGTTCTTT
>JAHWFO010100866.1:702625-723916 GCA_023313115.1 Rhysida immarginata
TTTCGAGTTATTCTGCTTTGTCAACTTAAAATTTACACCCTGTATATAAAAGTTCAGGTTCAGGGTGCGTCTGTAAATGTTCTAAAAACATTTGAACCACTTATCCGAATGAGCTCATATTCGCAGCATATGTTCATTACGTCCAGAGTAAGGTTCACATGTCCCCAAAGTGAGGGGGAAGGGGTAAAAATCATATATATTGGTTTGTGTTTGTTTGATTACTCAAGAGATGACGCCAGAGTTTCTTTTTTTATATAGACCTTTCCCTTGAAACCGAAACTGGATTAACTACGCAGAAGCAGAGCAGCAAAAAAGCTTCCGTTTCCCTTGGATATGTAGTAGCGTTTGCACATTTCAAGACAGGAAACAGAAGTTTTTTGCTGTCCTGCTTCTGCGCAGTTACTCCAGTTTCGGTTTCAAGGGAAAGGTCTATAAAAAATTTCAGGGTGGGTCTGTAAATGTTTTAAAACTTATGAACTACTTATCCTTTTGAGCTCATATTTGCACCAGATGTTCGTTAGGTTCAGGGTAAGGTTTACATGTGCCGAGTGTCAGGTTGGCTCAAAGGGGAAAGGGTAAAAATAATCTTTTTCTTGATCTGTCTGTCTGACCGACGCTTCCGAGATTATACAGGCTAACCCATATCATGAAAAAACCATTGTTGAACGGGCGACAAATATGGCGACAATAGAAAGGCAAATTTACCCGTGTAACCGTTGCCATCTAGGGTCATAAAATCGAAATAGGCATTACCTCCCAGATTTTTACATGTAATATAAGCACGAAGAATTGATTAAACATATTAAAATCTTACATGAACGAGAATTAAATATGTTTATTTCGTTGATATAAGATAATTTTTAGAATTCAAATTAATATGTTTCTGATTTGTTTAGAAGATGGCGGCTATTTCGGTTTTATGACAACAGATGGCAATGCTTACCCTGGTAATTTTGCCTCATTTCGCCATCTTTATTGTCGCCACTTTTTTCATGATATGGGTCAACCTGTATAATCTCTGAAGCCTTGGTCTGACATAAGCCTAGAATATGCGCGGATCAACAATGTATGTCATGTCCTACAATGCAAGGCAACGTTTCTACAACAATAGTTCATAAAAAAAATCACTTTGGCGGTGGCATTGTCTTTTAATAGTAGATGATCATCCAACTCCACTATAAATGAAGCTAAAGTTTCTAGCTTCCGATAGGGCGGGAACTCCTTTGTAAATTGGAGCTGCATGTACATCGGACTAAAAACGTATGCAGTGCCTCCCTATCGTGAGCTAGAAATTTTAGTTTCATTTTCAGTTTCAGTGCAGGCGGAATTCTGGACATAATACTAACAAAATTAGTATATTCTACAACATTTTAAATAAATAATTGATAAACCAACTATTGAATGCATTACATAGCTCACTATTAATTTTGGGTATCAACTAAATAAATAAAATAAATATTCAAGTTAGAAAATCCAGATCACGCTAGGTGCCGCATAGATCGCAGAAAGTCCACTGCAGCACCTAGCGTGATCTGAATTCCCTAGCTTCTCTGAACAATGAAAAATGGCGTGAGTTAGGTTAGAATGACTCCCTAATATCTAAAGACAATGTCTGTGGCATGGATGAAGAAATACAGGATGGGAAACTCCATTGTTTAGAGCGTCAGTTTTTTTTCCCACTAACGCTCTCTGGCCATTTGCGTGGGCATTACTATCTGTATAGCAGACAACCACACTTTGCATTATTGGCCTCGATGGCTCAGTGGTTGTGTGGCCGCCTCTGATGCCCTTATACTCGTGTCCAGTTAAAATTACCAATAAAAACTGGGCGTGTCCAGTTAAATTTCCAATTTCAATTATTAGCGAATGTGAATTTTACTTAGCAACAATTTCTAACAATTGAAATCGGAAATTTATTTAGACACGCTCAGATTTTCTTTCGTTGAACAGTGATGTGGCTTCAATCCCGGCCGATGACGACGAGGATTTTTTCATGGGTAAAATCCTGTGATCGAGCACGCAAGAAAGTGGAGAGCAGCGCAGTCAACGCTTAGAAGCAGAAAGATTACGAGACAGACAGGCAAGGCAACGTTTAACTAATGCAAACAGAGGTTTTCATCTATTAGTAGAACTGCAAAAAATTCAAGTAAGACAGCCATTAATAGCAGCATCATTTAACCGCTTTGCATTTCAATACGATCCAAAAATTGAGTATTCATTACATTCAAAAATAATTATTGGAAATATAAATAAGGTATATCAATTTTGTCATGCAACAAAATTGAAAAATGAATCTACTGGAATGTGTTGCGGTGCCGGAAAAGTTGTTTTAACAGAATTGCATTCACCGCCTGAACCATTAAATTCTTTATTAATAGGTGATACTGCCGATTCCAAATTGTTTCTACGAAAAATACGGAAATTCAATCCGTGCTTCCAAATGACTACTTGGCGCCACGAAAATCATTAGTGGTCGTCATTTCGATACCACATGCAAAATTCAAGGACAAGTGGATCACCAATCGGCTCTTTACTTCCAATGCCAAATCAAGATCCAAAATTCTTGCAAATTTATTTCATGGGAGACGAAGCAGAGCAAGTTAACATTCGCTGCCATTACAATTGTATTGAAAAAATTAGAGAAAGGGTCATTATTGCATCTCTAGAAACGATGTTAAATGAAAGAAATCAGCTCATACAATTATTCAAACACACTTCGGAAAGAATGCAAATTCATAATTACATGGTCGTCATCAAACCCGATAAAAGTCCAGCTTGGTAACACGCTGGTCGGTTTAATGCTCCAAATATTAATGAAGTGGCCATTGGTTAATGTTGGTGATCAATTTGACCAGCAAGATATCAAAATTATACGTCGCGATAATACCGTTTAAACCATAAATAATATTCATCGTTCATATGATGCTCTGCAATATCCACTTATTTTCTGGGAAGGAGAGGATGGCTATCATAATATCCAACAACTTAATCTATCAACAGGTACAATACACATTTACATTATTATTTTCAACATTTATAATATCTACTATACTAGCTGACATACTCGGCGTTGCTCGGCCTCTTTTTCGATGAAATTTTGCAATTTCTGAATCTGAATACACAGAAAAAATGAACATTATTCTCTACCCTTTTTTCTCTTGCACTGTCTCAAACTCACTCAGCTATACACAACATTCCAACACGAGTAGTCGTAGAACTGCTAAAGGAGCCATACTTGGAGAGGCCATTCATTGGGAGCGTTTTAAAAGAATTTTTTTGATACTTCAATATGAATTTTTACTATATTATTTCTAATTTTTTTTCATGTGTTCATTCTTTTTGTACATTCATTCACATCCAGGTATTCCCAAGCGTCATCAAAAAAGAGCCCGAGCAAGGTCGGGTATATCAGCTAGTATCAACATATGCAGATAAAAACATTCAAATTACTGACAGTATTGATAGATAAATATGCTCGTATTATATTTTTATGACAAGTGTCAAAATATTTTTAGTTGTTCTTATACTAATTTGCTGTTTACGCACGGGCGGTCGCTCAGCCATCTCCGTTCATCTGGAGAGTACAGGACAGGCGTTATCGTGAACCTTGTTTTTGTCTCCCGTGCAAACTGCAATGCAGCGCTTGATTGGGCAAAGTTTTGCCATCAAGTTTTGTGTTGAGTTGAAACGTGCAGGTGATTTCACTTCGAAGAAGCCCATTTTGATGATTTTCAATAAAATTCACCTGGCTATATCATTTTGACTCGTACCTTAGTAAAAAGCATTCTCCGTTAGGTGCCACATCAATACATGAAAATTGGATCAAAAAGTGTGAACCTTGACTAGGGATGCACGAAATTACTCCTTGTTTTTTAAACATTGATGTTATTGCTACGATGTATCGAAGTTTCTGCATCGATGTTTTCTTTTCTG
This sequence comes from Rhysida immarginata, assembly GCA_023313115.1. Lineage (NCBI taxonomy): Eukaryota > Metazoa > Arthropoda > Chilopoda > Scolopendromorpha > Scolopendridae > Rhysida > Rhysida immarginata. The sequence goes on from JAHWFO010100866.1 coordinate 706,559, forward strand.
TGTTATTGAGACATTGATGATTTTGTTTCGATGATATCGAAATAGCTTTTCACTGATTCCGCCAGTAGCGTTCTTTCCAAATACAGGGTATGTCCGAAAAATAATGTCAGTGATTTTGCTGTGAAGCGAATACACGTAGCAGCGCGCTCTGAGTGGAGGGAGGAGTCAGTTTACGCACAGGCGGTCGCTCAGCCTTCTCCGACTATCCGGAGAGTACAGGACAGGCGTTTTCGTGAACCTTCTTTTTGTCTCCCGTGCAAGCCGCAATGCAGTGCTCGATTGAGGAAAGGTTTGCCATCTAGTTTTGTGTTAAGTTGAAACGTGCCAGGAACCTTGGGACTTGTGTGAAAGTGAGCCCCACTTTTTAGACAATGTTATCACAGGTGATGAGTCTTGGTTGATGAAAGGGCATCATTTTGGGACAGTCAGGGATAGATTTAGACCTACTGAGGCCCTAAGCATATGCCTTTTAATCAAGTATCTCGGGATTACATTCACGAGTGATGGACGGCAGGAAAAGTGTTGGATACTCGGATTGGTGCAGCAAACTGTGTCAGACGTGAACTGTGGCGATCTGTGGTAATATCACGTGTCAATCACTATGCTTCAAGGATCGTGACAAAGAATCGTGACAATCATCGGTCGAGCCTCGGTGAAAAAGATTGAAGTCAAACGCGTAGGACAGACAATCCGAGAAATTCTCGTGAGGGAGCGAGATCGAGGAGAAAGAGATGATGGGGATGTTGAGAGGAAGTGTTCGAGAGAGAGAACGAGAGGACATGGTGCAACGCCCGAACTCAATTCTCGAAAGTTTCGACTAGTTCGTATGGGCGAGAGCAAACCGCCGCTGACATCCACGAGAACAACGATTACGACGGCCCGACAATGGGAAAAGAACGATGGCCGCAAGAGAAGAGGTCCCGACTTGAGCAAATGACACGCGCCGAGACGAGCGACCAACCCATCAAAACCCTCACCGACGACGATGGGATTTGGGCCAGAATTTACCACCTCATCGGTCCTGCGTTAGAGCAATTGTTACAAATTGCCTCTACTGATTCGTCTGCCAAGCCAGCGCTCAGCGAGGACAATTCTTCTGAGCGAGGAAATCTGTCAAGCACCAAAGCAGAAAGCGACGGAGCTGTTGACGACGAGGCGACTGCATCGTCAGGTAGGCGTAGCTGCTGTCAGTCATTTAACCATGCTTTCAAATGGCCATTCGTTTAATCTGTGTGGTATTCTCAGACATCTCACTAAACGCAAATTTCTCCAGTTATTGGCTTGGAGTCTTTCCCTTCTCTCTCACCCAATACTTTGAGAGAGAAACGAGAGGAATTTTCCAACTGCGCACAAATTTCAGACTATGCGAGTTACCTATGGGAAACAATTGGCCGCACCAGACTTAGACTTTGTTTTTGCAATTCGCAATTGACGTTTTTCTTTCTTTTTGCATAGCACTGCAGACTTATTCGTTATTGCTATTTTATTATTGCTACCAACGTGAGTCACCCTATCCGTCGGCAGATTCAGCGCACCAGCAACTACATTTATTGAATGGTTTCGTTCGCAGGAGACTTTTCTGCTTCAGGCCAGGGCGAGTCATTACCGGCTTGTCGGTGTGTCATCTCATGTGACTTTACGATAAAGTAATTAATTTGTGTGCTACGGAATCTTGTGTATGTAGACAGATCAATGCCGCAAGTGTTTCATTACGATAAATAGTTATCCAATACTCCTCTGATGTGTGCACCGTTTTATGTCGCCTAAGATTAATCCTACGTAATCTACTGGGTATAATTATTTGTGCTATACCAGTGTGCATAGTTATTCAGCATTCTTGTGCGATTATCAAGTATTGCTTTCATTGCCTGATTCAATTTAGTGAAATATACCTACGGCGTTTCAGCGCTTCAGAGTGATTTATGTGTATGTCGTTTAGTGCATAATTAATTTTAATGAATTGTGCTTTCAGCAATTTAATTCAGCAATTCCGTGCTTCAGTGTGAAGTACGTGTCCGTCATTTAGTGCATATTCAATTCTAATAAATTCTGCTTTCAGCAATTTAATTCAGTGATTTCCGTTTACAAGATATTCGATGTTAGATCCGGAGTGGTGATATTCATTTCATTTAATTATTCATATTAGTGGTTCCTAATCATATTTGTGCGCCGAGATTTGAACCATCTCTTATGCGTGTGTGAGTCGTCAGATAGTGCTACCATTGATCGATTGTGTGTTATTTCTTTTTCATCGGCAGAAGCCCCTATATACTACAATGTTTTATTTGCTGTCATACCTCGCAAATAATACTGCATCAGTTTGTTTCTGCCACCTTTTCTGCTACTTTGGTTCTGCATGCAAGGTACATGCCCAACTTGAATTTCGTCCTAAATTCGCTTCTGCAAGCGATGACAGGGAAACCGAACCTCCGCATCGTGCAACGACATCGGATGTTAGTTTGACGTCAGTTCGACCTCCTTTACATTTCAAGGCGATACTTCCGAGCACCGCGTTCAGAGACTGCTTCTAATCTACTTGGTCAAGCTGTCCACTTTGATAGAAGAACTCTATTTTATCGAGTAAATGACAAGTTCTCATTTGACTCTATTCATTTACTTAGTTTCCACTGCATGTAAATTTCTCCGCAAATAAAATTATTTTAGTTATTTTTCTACACCCCGATCTCGTTGTGTCCACACTTTGACACGTGACAGAGCGGATCATTTTGTTACCAGACCATGGTTATCGACTATCCGACTTTGGGACGGCTTTCATATTTTTCCGCCCAACCCAACCTAATTCAAGATTTGTCAATTTCAACCTTTTTGTTCTGTTCGACAAAAAGTGATCGGATCGTTTAGAGATGTCTAGATTGGAAAATCAGATAAAACAAGGTCTGGAAAAGACAGTTTTTTAAAAAGGACATTATATTTTTTAATCAATGTTTCAGCAAGCTGGCATCACAACTACCCAGTTGCTCTGAAGCAAAGAAAATCCGACTATACTTCAATACGTTTCGTGACCCAGAAGGACTTGCGACGATGCAAAGGAGTGTTTCTACGTTACAGCAAGTCATGGACTTAATGGCACTTAAAAGCAGTGGAACCCAGAAGCAAGTCGGAAACTCAGCCAAGGACACAGCAAGGGAAACCAAAAGCTTCAACGCACCCTTTCCCATAAAAATTACCAAAAGATACGAATAAGCAGACTAGCGAGTGCTATATGGCTATATCTGAGTAGAATATCGACTACAGAATATTATAGGACATTAAGGAGGGGTACAAAAAGTACAGGCAGCTGCACAACGTATTGGCGGTCACCAAAGCTCCCTACAGTGTCAAGGACGGATTAATATTCCGCAAGATGGGAGAAGCATTAAGCCTAGTAGTTCCGCCACAAAAGTCGATCACAAAGAGGCTAATTCACATTCCCCATGGCATGCCAATACCAATGGGAGGACATCTGGGAATATAAAAGACTGTGGACAAACTCGTTAATTCCTTTTCGTGGCGTCGCCTCCCAAGTGATGTCCCCAAATATATCGCTTCTTGCGAACTATGCCAACACAACAAAGTTTCTCTGAGATCTGCAGCCATTAGAAGTACCTCCATGGCGTTAGCATACGATATCGCTCGATTATGTACTTCCCCTACCGAAATCGAAGCAAGGCAACGACACCTTATTAACAGTGACTGATATGCTGATGAAGAGGGTGCGTCTATTCCCATGCCGCACCACGATCACCGCAGAAGAATCCGCGCAAATCCTAGTCGACCAAGTCTTCAAGAGGCACGGTTTCCCGAAGTCGATCATCTCGGACAGGGATGCCCGGTTTACCTCTGCGATGTGGAAAGAAATATTTCGGCTAGTGGGAACAACATGAAAATTCAGATGGGCAATCCGAACGGACTAACCAAACGGTTATTCAAATCCTGAGGAATTATGTTAACGAAGACAAGGACAATTGGGATGACTGCTTAACATCGACTGAGATTGCCATCAACTCATCAACATCGGAGGCTGCAGGTATGAGTTAATATGTGCATACTTTTCTTTTTGATCTCTTTGATCTCTTTGATCAAAATAAAGCAATGACAAAGATTTTTTTCCTCCCCGTTTTGTTTCTATTATCACTCCCTTCTCGAGTAATTGTTGTAACGTTGTCTCTCTTTGGCCTTCTAATCTTCCACTTTACGTTAATCCCGAATCGTCGTCTGCACTTCGAGCTTCCTTTTACAATACTTTGTGTTGTTATAAGGACTTTCGAGCCGTGTACGATTTTAAACTTTATCTCCCCGGAAAAGGTTACCGTGGCCCCCTCCTCTGAAAAGAATTAAAGGGCTCACACGATGTTCTCCTTAACGTTGGTCTTTTTTTGCTAATATGGAGCTTAATTTACGCTCCTTCGGACCATTTTTCATGAGCCGTATTTACGCTCGAACTCTTGCCTGGCCAGGCTTCTGCTAAAAATGAAGTGAGTATTGAATTTGGTATCCGTCGGGTCTAATGCATGTTAAGCTATACATGGGCTTTTATGCACAAAGGTGCCACGTTTTTTTGTTAATTGGTAAATAAGGGAGAGTTAAAGTTCACCGGTTTCAAGCTGTTACCTCATAATTTCACATAATGTTTAAACAAAAAGGTAAATCTTCTTTCTAATGACTTTCTAATTAGAAACGTGAATGCAATTTTAATAATTACGTCTGCAGTTTCGAGTATTTTTCTTTCACTTGCCTGGCGTAATCATTTTTTTGAGATATCCGGATTATCTCGATGTTTCTGTATGATTTCATAAGGGAGAAAAATAAGAGAAAAAGGAAATATAAGAAACACATTTTTTGTCTAGTGGTAATTTTGATCGAAAATATTTTATAGAAAGAATATTTTTTTAACGATATAAACTGTCCGGTACATTATTATATGAAAAGTTTATTATATAGCTTTTTAATTTCGATTGTTACATTGAAGGCTTTTCTTTTTAGAGCGTACGTTCATTTTTATGTCTCATCGTGTTTCTTTTAACCTGCATGCACGTGACTCTTTTTGAACGCGGGGCGAAGAAAAATTTGCTGTTTGGTGGAGTAGTTGTGAAAGAGTCAGCAGGCAGACCCAATTAAGATCGGAGATGATCTCTACAAGCTAAAAGACTGTTGGACTAGTCTTCCTTATCTCTTATGAAAGACATGTCAAGTTTGTTGGATACATAAAATAATGAAGACAGATTATGCAATATCAGTGCCTTTCTCTGTGCATACTCGTAGTTGCGATCGATATAGTTTCTTTCACCTTTTTTCGTGGGTCGTCGACCCGTTTATAAATGTCTCTACGTGGAATTGAGTTGTTTTTTTCATTTGTCGTCGTAGAACGGTTTCTTATTCCGTAGTGGAGCGCACGATTTCCCTCACGGTAAGTTCAAGAATGAACTTCTGCCGCTGTGAGTATGCATTTTATCTCAATCTGTTTTGTATCCATAAACACCTTAATGGAACTTTTCAAGAATTGTTGGATGACGTCATTTTTTCGTTCGATTCGATGCCTTCTTCTTCAGTCTTCAATAAAGAATCCAAATGGAAGAAATTAACTTTTCTGTTTGAATCTATTTCTGTGGATTATGCCTACCATCAAAGTTTTCCAGTCCATGTGGATCCAGTTTGGCCGTACATGGAGCCAACACCGAAGTTATTCATCCTAATGCCTATCCTTCTTGATTACAAACTATCTCTGAACTTTGTTATTTTTTTGTTTGATTTTTTGTGTTGACATTTTTTTTTCAGAATCTCTCTCGACGCCTCTCATCACGTTATTCGTCTTCCGGTATGACTGTTCCTTATCCGCTTGTTGGTCAAAGGGATTAGATTGGTTTGGTTTGTTTGGTATTAACGTCCTTTTCAACTGCTATGGCTATTTCAGGATGGCGTTATAGGGGCTGCAGATTTTGCCTCAAGGTTTCTCTAACGTGCAGCCGGCGAACGACTACACGGGACCAACGGCTTTACTTCCCTTCCGAAGGAAGTGCGTGATCTCAGGATTTCCCCCTGAAAAATCCTCGTCATCCTCGGCCGGGATCAAACCCGCGTACTCGGGCATCAGAGGCGATCACGCAACCGCTGAGCCACCGAGGCCGTTTCAAAGGGATTAGACAAATATGTACACGCTAAAACTTACTTACTTCGGATCCAGAGAGACCCGCTGTTCAAATTGAATTGGCACGTCTAAGACATTATTTGTTAAGTATGGTGGATGATGACATTGTAATGATGTTACAGGATGACAATCTGGGAATCCAACCATCGGCATTATGCCTGACCCGATTCTGTGATTCAAGTGGAAGTTATGCGACGCCTTTCAGCTCTTCGCTTCAATGACACAGATGACCCCAACGCATACGTAGCACGTGCATTGCAAATCCGCGTGGAGGCGGGTGCCGTATCATTACCCATAGACAGTAAGACGCTGATTGATCATATGGTAGCTGGTTTGCCTTCAACCTACACACCTTTAAGGCTCTCTCTGCAGACTGACCCTCATATGATCCTCCAATTTTTTCATAGTCATTTGACCGTTGTATTCAACTCTAATTCACGTGGACGCTCCTCTGGTATTGCCTTTTGCGTCACTCCAACGCCTGCTCGGGTACCATCTTCTCCCTCTGGTACCCAACAGCGCTCTGGGGTAACATTTTACAATTGTGGTGGCCGAGGGTAAATCAGGTCTGTTTGCCCTTCTAAGCGGTTTTCACCAGCATCAGGTACTTCCAATGTTCGCGTTCCCCAGAAAACGTCTCCATCACATCCAAAACGTAAATCTCGCAAGCGCGATGGCAAAGCCCAGGGGCAGAAACCTGAAGCAGACTGCGTTGGCCTTCCAAAGCAAGAATGGAAAGTGGACATTGACGCTCCTTTCTATGTCATTAAGCACAAGAGGTTCTTTACACCTATGTAGAGTTGCCATAGAGATATTCGCACTCCAAACCCCAAAAGACAATTACCGCGACTGGTATAGGAATCGCGAGTGTCCCATTAACCACTGGGTCAGTTTTAACTTTACATAACGCATTTTATGCCCTCCATGCGCGATTTAACCTTGTAGTGATGAGTCAGTTAACCAAACAGGGATATACTTTGTCTTTTGGTCCTAATGGTTACTCACATAACTTCCGAATAAGGCGTACCCATAGCTGCACAGGGGGAGACAGCAGATCTCCCATTTCCGCCAGTTTTATATTAAACTCCACCCGTTTGCCAAATTGTGTATCCCGATCATTCCCTTGTAGTTTCTTATCTTGATATCCAAAATGCCTTAGGGCATCCGTCGAGTAAATAGATCGCCAAAGCACGGAAACATGGCAGTATCTGTGGTCTAGAAAACTTTATAATTCCTTCTGAGATCACGCCATGTGTTCCATGTTTAGAGGCACAGATGACTAACGCACGTCATAGACATGTTCGACACAAACAGTCTACTTGCCCTTTATATCTCCTCCATGTGGACACGATCGGTCCCATGCCAATTACCTCTGCTGGTGGTCACAAATACCTTTTGATCGCCGCAAGACATTTGTGTAATCTTTATCTTCTAATGCAGAGGTTCCGCAAGCCTTGATAAATTTAATCAAATGATTACAACGATTGACAGGAAACCGACTGGGTCATATAAGATCTGACAACGGCACGGAATTCACCAACAACGAATTAGCTGAATTTTGTGCTACAGAGGGGATAATGCAACAGTTTACCATACCTGAGTACCCCCAGTCAAATGGTGTTGCAGAAAGGGCGGTCTGCTCCATCTGTGATGGAATAAGAGTCCTGCTTGCCTTTTCCAATTTTCCCATCAATATTGGAATCTTGCAGCGGCAATGGAGCGTATAAATTGAACTCTTTACCAGGAATAGGACAAACGCTGTCGCAGGAATTTTATGTTCCGGAAAAAGGGCGTGCTCAGACTCTTCTTGGAGGAATTAAAAAACACTAGCAGTGTCAGCTTCTAGATGGGTATTGTTATCGGGACTTGGTTACGGAGGAATTCGAGTTGTTGTTGCGAAGAGTTGTGTATTGTAGAAGCGTCGGAGCGAAAGCTCGCTTGAAAATATAAAAGACAGAACATCGAAAGCAAAATACGATCGTCTTATGCTCATACCTTTGATGGCGTTTCCAGTTTGTTTTCATCCGTCGTTCCTCCGGAATCATGATTTGATTCTGCTTTAGTTTATTTAGTTGAGTTTTTGTTCGTTCTACACATGTATGCAATCTGAGTTTCCTCAAGAACGCCGCCATAACTTGGTCGCTGAAAACCAGTAGAGACGGTAAAATTAAGCGTTACTTTTAGAAGATTGCAGCCGGTGAGTTTTTGGAACTTTTCTTTTTCCTTTAAGTTTGACACAACGTGGGAAATAGTGTCCTGGCAGTTGGTGAATTGTGGAACATAGCAACGAGAGTACCTGAGTATTTTTCTGAGCCGTTACGAGTCGTTGTCACGGTGTTTTTATAAGCGCATGTGAGAGCGCCCGTAAGCAGTCGTATTGAACTGCTTCGTTGTTGAACCAGTTTATTTGTGACCCAACGAAGAACTGATGTATACAGGGTGTTTCATAATTGGGTGTCCCGTCTTTAGGTCCAAATAACGACTCCAGGGGAACAGATTGAGGGAATATGAATATTGATTATTTGGTTTTAATGTCTCCTAATTCAGAATAAAAACATTTCGCGTCCCTGGTGGTGAAGGGGTAAATTTTGAAAATTTTAATTTTGTAGGGGTAGGGGTTAGACCCCATGTGTTATTTAGAAAGTTGTAGAGCATCATGGAAAATGTGGGTTTAGTAAAAAACCCGGTGAAAAAATCTCATCCCCTGCCCTTTATCGAGTGGGTAAAGTGAAAGGTATGGCTAGCTGATGTGGACAAAACCATACTTTTTGGAAAACAGTAGAGCCTATATTTGGAAAATTAATGAGAATGAATGAGACCATTAGCTTTTCAGGGTAACGACTCATTCATTCTCATTCATTATCAAATGTACTGTTTTCTAATAAGTAATAAAGTTCTAATAAGTTTCTAATGAGTTTTTCTGTTTTTGTGTACTATAGCTAGCCACACCTTACACTTTACCCACTTGATAAAGGGCAGGGGATGAGATTTTTTCACCGGGTTTTTTGCTAAACCCACATTTTATATGATGCTCTACAACTTTTGAAATAACACATGGGGTCTAACCCCTACCTCTACAAAATTAAAATTTTCAAAATTTACCCCTTCACCCCCAGGGACGCGAAATGTTTTTATTCTGAATTAGAGGACATTAAAACCAAATAATCAATATTCATTTTCCCCCAATCTGTTCCATTTGAGTCGTTATTTGGACCTAAAGACGGGACACCAATTATGAAACACCCTATATTTTTGTTTGTAGATGCTAAGTGTCAGCGGGTTTTGGGTTAAGTTATTTTAAAGAGGGATTTGTACTTTTCCAGGGATGGAGCTTATGGACCGCTAGTTCAGTGAGCTTATAGATCGTCTCGGCAGTGGTGGAATCCCTGTGTTCTTTGCTAGCATTTTAAATGGCTGATGCCCAGGCTGGCACGCAGGTGATTTGGTGATTTGCGGCGCACACCCCGGCCGATGGTTGACACCCGAGAGGGTTTCAGTGGTTCCCCCTCTCATATGTAGTAGAACCGCACAAGGTCTTCCACGACGTAAATAAGGTTTCTGACGAGTGACGCCAAACGCCCATTAAGTCTGTGGCTACGTTCCCCTGTGTAAGACTATGTGCTTACGGGAGCGGATGACTATGTTTATTGAATCAGAGCATGCGTATGAGGTCCCTGGGTGACGCCTCCCTCTTTACCGGGTGTTAATCAAATAACCTAAAAGTTTTAAGCATTTGTACTTAATTAGTGGTACCGAATTAAAATTTCGGCAAATCAGCACTGTTAAGTAGATATTAGAGGGGCCCCTCACCGCGAAAGGCAGCGCCTTCATGTTTGTTGTGGGCGTTTTCTAGAATCTTGCTCTTTTGTTTTTACGTATTTTAAGTTCAGCCAAGGTATTAAGCATTAAAGCATGTTTTTATTTTATTTTACTATGTTGTTGATTCTTGTCCCATACACTACACCTCTGGACACTCCCGAACTATGACAAGCCCGCCCCTCACGATTACCGTCAATTGTTAGCTTGATAATTTATTATCTAGCGGGAGGGGGGTTCATCACATTATCAAGCTAAGTAAAGAGAATTGGAGCCAGAAACTGTGGACCAAGACTAACAAGGACTCAAGGAAACTACTAATCCACAACAAAAGTTTATTCATACGGAATGAACTTTGGTTGTGGATTAGTAGTTTCCTTGAGTCCTTGTTATCAAGCTAAATTTGGCGAAAGCTTCTCCACTCCCCGCAAGGTAAAGGCCGGTGTCCTACAAGGCTCTGTCCTTTGGCCCGTTTTATTCAATTATTTTGTACGTGATATCCCAAAACCAGAAAACTATAATTTATATTTCTATGCTGATGATACTGCCATCATGGCATGGGCGCAACAGATATCTCACGTTATCACTCGTCTGCAGAACGCCTTGAAGAAATTTGAAGACTGGTTTAATTGCTGGAAACTGAACTTTAACGTCGGAAAATGCAAAGCTGTGTACTTCAACAAAAAGCTTATAACGACGTTCATTCTCTAGTCCCCCGGATTCTCTTGTCCTATTCAATAAGGAACTCCAATGGGTCGACAGTTCCAGGTGTCTTGGCGTTATAATCGACTCAAGACTCTCCTGGAACTCTCACGTGACTTACGTTCTGAGCAAAGCGAAGAAGGCTAAGTGCAGTCTCATTGTTCTCCTAGGTCGAAACAGTGCCCTCAGCATCGGTAATAAGCTGCTATTGTACTGTAACGTTCACCCACCCCCACCAAAGGTAAATATGGCACATAAGCCTTCTAGGCAATACTTAGTTAAGAGTTCGGACCAATAAAGAGAACACACCTGACTACGTGATAATGATTGTCTGACTTACTTTATTTACCAATACACACAACATCATTTCTAAACCAAAAACTTATTTCCTTAATTCAAAATCTAGGAGCCCCTTAAGAAAAACATCAATATACTAGTTACAAATCCACGGAGCATTCTCCGGTTTCACAGGCTAATTGGCACACGGGTTCGTATTAGATAGCGTGTAGCCTGATTATGCCGGACTGCCAGATAAATACTAATGGGGCTGATGCCCCACCTGCGGGCATAGGCTGTGACTTAATCCCAAGTGCCTCCGAAACAAATATTCCTCTTACAATTCGAACGCTTCCGCGTGGTGTACCCTCCTTTTTATGGCTAAATAAGGGGGAGGTACAGGGACCCTTCTTGGCAGTCACGTGGGAAGTCTACCAGCGAGTCCCAGGTGAGTCGCGCAGTTGGGTCCATCCAAACGGGATAGTCATCACACTCCTGCATTTGAAGTGACTACCATCTTACCCCTCTGGCACCCGGAGACATAATCCATGACTATCTCAGAGTATGGAACCGGTGCCCAATCACCTTATCAAAAGGCAAAACAGCTGGCTCTACAGGGTGTGTTGACTCGATGAAGAAGCAATCCCAGCCGTAACTGCTGGCGACTCAGAAATTCGTTTGCTGGTTTCACCCAGTTACACCGCGTTGAGATAATACAAGCAAGGTTCAGCGTTAACTTCCACAATCGGCGGGAGGACCGATGTAATTATGAAACATATTGCACCTTTATGAGTTTGTTTGCCATCTCAATCTTCTCGTGGCGCGAAGAATTAACAAATACACTCACCAGCACTGCTGAAGTTACCATGCTTACTCATCGGCCGTCTCTCAACTGCGATCATCACACTCCTGCCCAGTCGACGTCGTCGCTTCAGCCGCTGCTCTCGCCGCCTCGTTCGATTTGCACAATTACGTCTGCGGAATTCCAATGCTTAAAAAAAACTCATAAAACATGACTACTGTGAAACCTATTGTAATAAAGTCAAATAATGTTCATATATTTGTACTTATTTACGGTTACTTCGCTCATTTCCATTTTCCTTGTTCGAACATTTATAAGGCCTCCAAGCGCTCATAAATCTTACGACTCATATCCCCAAAGGTAAATTTTATTATATATATATATATATATATATATATTAAAAAAAACGAACTCCATAACAAACGACACACGCATGCTTATGACAAGTCACAGATTCTCGGAAAACAGCATTAACAACAATACTCAGTCGGAGGCTAAGGAAATCTTCAAGCAATAAATGATCATCAACAATTGCCTCTCCTAACAGAGCATTGCATAAAATTGTTCGTCCGTTTTAACACACATTTATTCACGTGCAATTTTCATTAAAAAAAAACACAACACACACCACTAACCCACTCAGACAGATCACATTCTGATACAGACAGCTATTACTTACGTACTCTCGTTGCCAAAAAAAACACAACTATAACGGAATACAAATTACTAATACACACAATTAATACACCCCCTCCCCTTTTCCCTCTCTCCGCCGGACCCACGTGACTTCCAGGACCCCGGAACGTCACAGTACAAGACGATGATTCGGACCATTCTCTTCTATGGAATGCCTGCGTGGGCAACCATATGTGAAAACAGATGGAGTGAACTGCAGTCGTTCCAGAATGTTACCCTGAGGATCATTGCCCAGCATGGGAGAAGGACCGTAAAAAGTCATTACATCCACTCGGATCTGAACATGACTCAACTTGGTGTGTCCAAGATCTCCTGATAAACATGGTGCAAATCTCTTCTGACAATCGTCAATCTTATTAATTTTTTTTCATAATATGGAAGACCTCTTTGGGTTAGTCATGCTTCTTGCCTATTTCACTGTATTTCATATGGAATTTATTCTGGAAAGGTGAGACTCGTGTAAGTACTGCTTACGTCCCACCTGAACAAATATACACTGTTCGATTTTCGTCGTGCAGCAGTATGCAGTTAACTGTCGATCGATAAGGACTCCAGCAACTCACACCTGGCGTAAATAATTTTAGAAGACTTCACAATTGTAATTAGACTTCACAGTTTTTCGGTTTATCTTCTCTCTTTGTTTTTCATTTCGACAGCTTAAAACTATCACATAATTAATTTTTATTTTAGTTTTTTTAATTTTATTTTATCTTTTTAATACTATCTTAGTAATCATTTATGTAATCCATTGGATATTTGGAAAAGCCTAAAAGGTGCACATGAAGGCATTTATGATATTGCCATCAAGCAGCTTACTATCCTAGCTACTTCTGTTCCTGCCGAACGTTTATTCTCAAAAGCTGGGGAAGCTCTTCAAAAAATACAAGCAGTTTGGGTATCAAGTACTTATTTGATGAAATTTGGCGGTACCTGAATTTGAATATAAACGAAAAAGCCTTAATAAAGTATGTATTCATTTTGGAATAACGAAAAGAATTCTTTTAATGATCGCACTGCAATTTTGTATCCAATTCGGTTCACCTAGGAAAATTCGGCATTGCTTCCTTAACATTTTAAAGTATCAAAGAAAGGCTATGAGTGTTGATTTATTTCCGTCTATATTAAAAAATACTTAATAAATGGATTGAGAGAGTTAAGGAACTCTGTTTACAGCCTAATATTATTATAATTCTTTGAAAAGAACTTTCTATCATTGCATCATCATTTTATGTTCGTTGTTATAATTCTTTAAACTTTCTATCATTGCATCATTTTCTTGTAATTGTTATTGGTAAATTGCGCTTTAATAACATTGTTGATGCGAACACGACGGGCCTATTGTTGCACAAACTTTGCCTTGCATTGTTGGTCATGAGATATCTGTTTCTGGTCCGAGCGCAATGTGAATTTCGTGTTGAAAGCTTTATTGATACCTATTGTTGCACAAACTTTGCCTTGCATTGTTGGTCATGAGATATTTCTTATTAATATGCCTTGCCATAACCATGAATATCGATTTTTTATCAACAATTATTATTTTTTCGAAATCTGAGGTGGAGAGGGACCTTCCTTATGCTTTGATGGTCGGGTATGCAAAATTTCATCAAGATCGGAATAAAACTGCAGATTTGTATAAGAAACAAACACACCCACAAACAAACAAACATCCTTCTTTATACAGGGTGTTTTTGAATTGAGTTCAGATTTTTTGCGAGATGATAGAAGACGTCCTTAGAAGTATTTTTGTCATATGAACATGGGGTCCCCTAAGCTCCGTTTCCTTACAATACTGCATTGAACAATCAAAGAACAATCAAATGTGCTTTGGTAGGCCTAGATTATTTTATTTTTAACAATTAAGAAAAGCAATCTACTGTAATAACTTTTAAAGTAATTGTTTGCAAAGAAAAGGTGCACGTGCTTGTTTTCAAGGTGCACGTGCTTGTTTGTTGAAAAGTCTTAAGACAAACTTCGTCAAGGAGATCCCATGGTATCCAACCCCTTTGTAAAATACGATTAGTCCAAATGTAAATGAACTAATCGCAATCTGGGAAAGCAGTAGGTAAAGATTTGTTTTATATGGAATGATATACTTGATATACTTTTTACATGTGTAAAGTTAAACAAACAGTATGAATCGTTTTACATGGAATGATTATGCAGACATGCATCTGTGTCTCGATGCGGTCATTTCGAACAATTACTGCAAAAGTCATACAGTAGATTGCTTGTGTTAATTGTTAAAAGTAAAATAATCTAGGCCTACCAACGCACATTGCATCCCAGTGTCATTTGATAGTTCAATGCAGTATTGTAAGTAAATGGAGCTGCGGGGACCCCATGTTCATATGACAAAAAATACTTCTAAGGACCTCTTCTATCATCTCCCAAAAAATCTGTACTCAATTCAAAAACACCCTGTATAGATAGAAGACTAGCATAGATACCCGGCGTTGCCCTGGATAATTACATTTATAGGTAAACCGAACAATTTAAAAAAAATAACTTTTAACTCCCAGTTGTTTAAATATTAACTCAATCAATAAAACAGAAAGCAAAGGGACTATCCATTCTACGAAAAATACGAAAAACATGAATTATGGGTATTATACGGGGACTTTATCTAAACTCTTCCTGACTTGCCTCACCACTGCGGAGCATCACCAGATACTTTAGACTCTTGACGTAGAAGATCGTGCTCTATTCGAAACTGCCATTGTTCATAGGTTTCAGATGCCTATATAGCGTTTTATATTTTAGTTGCAGAATTTCTCTGTTCAATACTAGTTATTTCTCTTTCTTTTCCAGGCACATAAATTTTTGCCAGTCGTCTGAACGTTTGATAGGGAGCTCAACTGACACATGCGTAACTCCTTTGCCTCAACAGTAGACATTATTAATGTTCTGTCATTGCATTATCATTTTATGCATATTATTAATAATTCTTGGAAACGAACATTCAGTCACCGCATTATCAACATCTCAGTTCCCAAAATATACACATTCCCACAGAATATAGTCAAAATGTATTTTATTGAAGTGTTTGGATCTAATGTGCTACCAAATAAGCTAGTTGATAACCCCGCCGTGGCTCGGACTTTTTTTTTGGATTAAATTTTGCAATATTTTGCAATATCTTAAAAATAAACACAAAAAAACGCTTAGAATTAATCGGTAAAAATTCTTAATGAAAATTCGAAAAATAAATTTATAAAGGCTCAAAATAGATGGACCTCTCCATAGACGCCACTGCTAGTCTAAATAATTTCTTAGTCACGTAATCTTACTATAGATCTACAGTTGATGTTGTTGCAATTCGGACTCTTTCTCGATGTCTTGAAGCAAAAATTGGCAATTCATCACTTTGTGCAGTCTAGTGGTCGCCTTTTCTTCTATTTAGTTGCTTACCATTTGCTCAATACAGCACGTAGCTAAAGGAATGCTTTCTCTGTCGTCTTTCTACTCTTTCTCAATAGTCTGCTAATTCTTCACTATCTCCAGTTTCTGATCATTTTTAAAGATTTTCAAGAAACTGTTAATGACTAAGAACTCTCTTTTCTAAGAAAAGCCTGAATAACAGGAATTCTATGCATTGTTACAAATTGAAACTTATCTATTTTGCACAATCTTTGCCTTGCATTGTTGGTCATGAGATATGTATTGTTGATCCCTGTTTAGTGTTGGTGCATTGAGTGTTGAAACCATTATTGATACATATTGTTGCACAAACTTTTTCTTGCAATGTTGGCTATGAGATATACAGGGTGTATCATGTTCGATGGTCATAAAGTACCTAGCGTGATCCTTTGCATAATTACAAACTTATCGAAAATCTCGAAAACTCAAAATTTAAATTTCGTCGTTATATTAGCAGTTCATTAAATTTAAAGGGGCGATTACAATTAAATCGGTGGCAATTGTTGAGATTAAATGACGTTTTCGACAGTTTTTCAGCAAACTTTGCGTGATGTTTAGACACTTAACATTAGAGTTTTGAACATTTTGCATAAGGAACTTTAAGTTTGTAATCATGCAAAGTATCACGTTAGGTATTTTATGACCATCGAACCTGAAACACCCTCTATATTGTTGGTTCGTGCAGAGTGTGAATTGTTGATACCTGTTGTTGCACAAACTTTTCCTTGCATTGTTGGTCATGAGAGATTTCTCATTAATATGCCTTGCCATAACCATGAATATCGATTTTTAGTAATAATTATTTTTTCAAAATCCGAAGTAGACAGTGACCGTCCTCGTGCTTTGAAAGTCAAGTATGCAAAATTTCATCAAGATCGGAATAAAATTGTAGATTTGTATAAGAAACAAACAAACCCACAAACAAACCCACAAACAAACCCACAAACAAACACCCTTCTTTATATATATACTAGCAAAGGTACCCGGCGTTGCCCGGGATAATTACACTTGGATGTAAACAGAATAATCTTAAAAAATTAAATTAAATTTTGCAATATCTTAAAAATAAACACATGAAAATGCTTAGAATGAATACAGTAAAAATTCTTAATGAAAATTCGAAAAAAAGGCTCACAATGGCTGGACCTCTCCAATAATTTCTTACTCACGTAATCTTACCTCAGATGTATACTTAGTGTTGTTGCAATTTCCACTCTTCTCTCGATGTGTTGAAGCAAAACTTGGCCAGTCATCACTTTGTGCAGTCTAGCGCTCGCCGATTCTTCTATTTACTTGCTTCCCATTTGCTCAACACATCACGGAGCTAACTGTCGTCTTTCCACTCTTTCTCAATAGTCTGCTAACTCTCCATTATCTCCAGTTACTCATCATTTTTAAAGATTTTCAAGAAATTGTTAAGTACTAAGAACTCTCTTTTCTAAGAAAAGCCTGAATATCAGGAATTCTATGCATTGTTACAAATTGAAACTTATCCATATTGCAT
>JAHWFO010100866.1:724316-735904 GCA_023313115.1 Rhysida immarginata
GTATCGTTATTATGATTGGCTGGAAATTAGCTGGAAGCTGATTGGTGGATAGCAATTATCATTGCAACAGCCCTTTTCAATTCTCAATTTTCTTGTCCAGTGCTGTTATTTGAATTGCAACATGTCACGACAACGATTGTCATTAAAAAATGCTCTGTGTGCGATACAAGAAAGTGATAGTGAAGATGATCTCTATTTAGATAGCTTTGGTGAATCATCCGAGTCTGAAGACAATGACTTGGATAATATTCAAGATCCGAATGTTGAAATCAGCAGTGAATTGGAAAGTGATGACGATTCTAATGTTCAGCAATCTCCCCCTCGTAAACGAACTCGATACACCAATGCATTGAATCAAGAACAGATTTTTGAATCACTATCAGGACGTAATTGGGTGACGAAAGAAGATAATTCCGTACAAACTTTGGCTGCTAATATCTTACGAGAAACAAGCGGATTAGTAGGAGCTGCCAAAAGTAAATCTAATAAGTTTGATTCTCTAAAACTATTCATAACATCTGAAATAATCAACATTATTGTCCCAGAGACTAACAGAAGAGCCAAAAAACTTATTACAACTTGGAATCAAGCACATCCGTCAAACGAGAAGTGGACTGAAACAGATGAAGCTGAAATTTACGCTTTTATTGGCTTGCTTTTACTCGGTGGTGTATACAAATCTGCGAATGAAAGTTTGGAAGAAATGTGGTCCTTGGGCAGTGAAAGACTCATATTTCGAGCTACAATGTCTATGCAACGTTTTCAAAATTTGCTTCGTTTCTGTCGATTTGACAATGATGCAACAAGAAAGCAAAGATTAGAATTAGATAACATTGCTCCCTGTCGTGATGTCTGGCAAATGCTTCTTGAAAATTTGGCAAACTTTTCCAAGCCTGGACAGGATCTGACAGTCGATAAACAATTGGTGGCAACTCGTGGTCGATGCAGTATTCATCAGTACATACCGACCAAACCCGGAAAATATGGAATCAAAATATTTTGGTGCTGGGATTCCACTACATCGTTTCCTTTGAAAGCAGAGGTGTATGTCGGACGACAGCCTGGTACTAAAGTTGGAGCAAATAATGTTTTGGATCTCGTCAAGCGATTAGTTGCCCCTTGGAAGAACAAAGGACGCAACGTTACCATGGATAATTAGTTCACCAGTGCAGAGTTAACAGAGGATTTACTAACTGCTAAAACCACAGTTGTTGGAACAATTCGGAAAAATCGAAAAGATATCCCAAAAGATTTAATACCAAATCCTCAACGTGAAATAAAGTCTTCTATCTTTTGCTTTGATAAACAACTGACCCTAGTTAGCTACGCTCCCAAGAAAGGGAAGGCAGTCATTTTGGTATCTTAATGCATCATGACAAAACCGTCATTGAGGAGCAAGAAAATAAGCCAGAGATTATTATTCATTACAATGCAACCAAATCTGGAGTTGACAACTTAGACTATTTATGTAGATTGTACACTTGCAAGCGAAAGAAACGACGTTGGCCTATGGGTTTCTCGTTCAAAATGCTTGATTGTGCTGCCGTTGCTAGATACATAATTTTTATTTTGAAGTATACAGATTCGGAATCTGGGAAAAGACATCGAAAGAACTTGGGAGAGAGCTGGTCAATGATCTACTTCAGAGAAAATTTCAGAACCCTCAATCGCTGCAATCTGGAGTTTGCCAGTCTCTACAGTCATTAGGGATAGAATTTCCTAAAGCAACTACTGCAAATGATGATTCAACGAAAAGGGCATGGTGCCAGCTAAGACTACGTTCGCGGGACAGAAAAAAGAAGATCCGGTGTAGTAATTGCCATATCCCTTGTTGCATGGAACACCAGCAAACTATTTGTACTGCGTGTGTGGAGAAGTCGTAATTTTTTTTTCATAATTACTATATATTTATGTTTAATATACATTCTGCTATGGATAATGTAGTAAATATAATAAAAATATCTACTTGCAGATTAATGCAAGATATGTTAAAAATTATAATATAAAGTTTTTGTGTGAACAAAATCTTGAAAATATTCTTATTTGTAGTATAAATATTTAAAAAAACATCTTAGCACTGAAAATATATTTTAGATATGACTTTACAAAATGTAAAATTAGAGTTCTTATTTTTATTAATACATTTTTTTTTAAAAATATCTGATAAACTGCACAATCAACTTTCAAGACACACATGCTTTGGAATGTGGGATCCATGTGGATCACAGGTCATAACAGGGTAAATATCTACACGACATAGTGATATGGTTAAATAATAACTCAATCAATACAACAGAGAGCAGAGGGACTATCCATTTTACGAAAAATACAAAAAACATAAAGTCCAGGTGATATACCGGGACTTTATTTATCTCTTGTTCATTTGCCTCAGAATAAAATGATATCCATCTTCACCATCAGGGAACATCACTGGATATTTTAAACAAGTTTTTCTTACCCTTGACGTATAAGTTCTTATACCCTCTTGCTCTATTCGAAACTTCCGTTGTTCAGATGCTTCAAATGCCCGTATAACTTTTTCTGTTTTAGTTGCAGAATTTCTCTGACCAATACTCGTTCATTCTCTTTCCTCTTCAGACACATTAATTTTTGCCAGTCGTCTGATAGGATGCTCAGGGGAGGCTTGCGTGACTAGTTTGCCTCATCAATATATGCTGTCTTATTAATGTTCTGACACTGCATCATTTTATGCTCATTATTAATAATTCTTGGAAACGAACGTTCAATCATCGCATTATCAGCATCTCAGTTTTCAAAATATACACATTCCCACAGAATATATTCAAAATGTATTTTTATGAAATGCATGGATCTGATGTGCTACCAGTTAAGCTAGGTGATAACCCAGGCGTGGCTCGAACTTTTTTTTGCTTAAATTTTGCAATATCTTAAAAATAAACATAAGAAAACGCTTAGAATTAATAAAGTAAAAATCCTTAATGAAAATTCGAAAAAAAAATTTTTAAAGGCTCACAATGGATGGACCTCTCCAAGGATGTAACTGTTAGTCTAAATAATTTCTTAATCACGTAATCTTACTTTATATGTACACTTGATGTTGTTGCAATTCCACTCTTCTCTCGATGTCTTGAAGCAAACCTTGGCCGTTCATCACTTTGTGTAGTCTAGCAGTCGCCGAGTATAATATTTACTTGCTTACCATTTGCTCAATATAGCACGGAGCTACAGGAGTGCTTCCTCTGTTGTCTTTCCACTCTTTCTCAATAGTCTGCTAACTTTCCATTATCTCCAGATACTGATCATTTTTAAAGATTTTCAAGAAATAGTTAAGTACTAAGAACTCTCTTTTCTAAGTAAAGCCTGAATAACAGAATCCTATGCATTGTTACAAATTGAAACTTATCTATATTGCATAAACTTTGCCTTGCATTTTTGGTCATGAGTTATATATTGTTGATCCTTGCATAGTGTTGTTGCATTGCGTGTTGATACTATTGTTGATACCTATTGTTTGCACAAACTTTTCCTTGCATTGTTGGTCATGAGATATATATTGTTGGTCCGTACAGTGTGTTTGTGATTTGCATGTTGACACCATTGTTGATACTTATTGTTGCACATACTTTGCCTTGCATTGTTAATCATGAGATACTTCTCATTAATGTGCCTTGCCATAACCATGAATGTCGATTTTCTATCAATAATTATTATTTTTTCGAAATCTGAGATAGACAGTGAGGTTCCTCATGGTTTGAAGGTCAAGTATGCAAAATTTCATCAAGATCGGAATAAAACTGTAGATACGTTTAAGAAACAAACAAACCCAAATACAAACAAATAAACAAACAACCTTCTTTATATATACAGAATAGCAGATGTACCCGGCGTTGTCCAGAATAATTACACTTGTAGGGAAAGAGAACAATCTCAGAAAATTAAATTATAACTTCTAATTGGTTAAATAACAACTCAATCAATACAACGCAGACAAAGAGGCTTTCCAGTACATGAAAAATACGAAAAACCGGAAATCCAGGTGATATACCTGGACTTTGTTTAAACTATCCTTGACCTGCCTCAGATAAAAATGACATAAATCTTCACCACTGGGGAACATCATTGGATACTTTAGATCAAAGTTTTTCTTACTTTTGATGTAGAAGTTCTTATACCCTCTTGCTCTATTCGAAACTCCCGTTGATCAGGTGTGTCCAAAGCCCATATAACTTTATTTGTTTTAGCTGCAGATTTTCTTTGACCAATACTCGTTCTTTCTGTTTTCTTTCCAGACATATAAATTTATGTCAGTCGTCTGGACGTTTGATAGGCAACTGAAGGGAGACACGTGTGACTCCTTTTCCTCCTCAATAGATGCTGACACTGCATCATTTTATGCTCGTTATTAATAAATTCTTGGATAAACGTTCAATCATCGCATGATCAGCATTCAGTTTCGAAAATTTCAACATTCACACAGAATATAATCAAAATGTATTTTTATGAAATGTTTGAATCTTCTGTGCTACCAAATAAGTAAGTGATAACCCCGGCGTGACTTTGTTTTTTCAATTAAATTTTGAGATATCTTAAAAATAAACACATGAAAACGTTTAAAATTAAAACAGTAAATATTCATAATAAAAATTTGAAAACAAAAAGTTTTAAACGCTCACAATGAATGCACCTCTCCAGATATGCCACTGCTAGTCTAAATAATTTCTTAGTCACGTAAACTTAATGTAGATGTACACTTGATGTTGTGGCAATTCCCTTTCTTCTCTCGATGTCTTGAAGCAAAACTTGGCCATTCGTCACTTTGTGTAGTCTATCAGTCGCCGATTTTTCTGTTTTCTTGCTTACCATTTGCTCCATACAGCACGGAGCTAAAGAACTACTTCCTCTGTCGTATTTCCACTCTTTCTCAATAGACTGCTAACTCGTCAGTTCCTGATCTTTTTTAAAGATTTTCAAGAAATTGATAACTAAAAAGAACACTTTTTTCTAAGAAAAGCCTGTATAACAGGAATTCTATGTATTGTTACAAATTGAAATTTATCTATATTGCACACACTTGGCCTTGTATTGTTTGTAATGACACATTTCTCATTAATATGCCTTGCCATAACAATGAATATCGATTTTTTATCAATAATTATTATATTTTTGAAATCTGTGGTTGACAGTGACCTTCCTCATGCTTTGAAGGTCAAGTATGCAAAATACATGAAGATCGGAATAAAACTGTTGATTTGTATATGAAGCTGTCACGGAAATCCCCGATCATCGTAGAGCACGACGGAGGAATGGGGCATTTCCCTACACGATCGTTTCGCCACTCGGGTAAGAAGCAGCAACGTCAGGGTTTGCATCACGAGGAGACAGCCAATGGGAGAGAGGAGTCGTTCTCGAGCGCGAAGCTCATAGAGAGAGAAAGAAAAAGGACTTGGAATCTAAACACGACTGAAACTGGTAAGACGAAACGTCGAGGAAGCCGCTGTGGGAGCCCTGAAAAGGGGCTCCATGTCTTGGCCAGGCAGACAGACAGAGAGAAACGAACGCCATTCGAGATTCCAGAGCGACGGCCGATAACACCGCTACCGACGAAAGAACGAGAGCCATGCAGAGAAATAATCTCGGCGGAGGTTTCGTTGACGCGGCAGAGCGTCGGGAATGGCTGTGTGTTTTTTTCTCATGAATACGTTCAGCGTACTCCGCAGTGTTTCAAAAGGTCAGTGGCCGAACAGGCCTTTTCTCTTGTGATTTTAAACTACGTGATTGGCGTTAATACCGCTATATCGCAAGCCGTATTTAGCGACTTATGGAATCGTGAACTGCGTGATTCAACTCGAATCAATTGCGTGTAGCCAGGAGGCATGTATCATTATTTCTCGCATCATTTAGGATTTGCAATGGCCTACAGTTAATGTGTTTGTGTAGCAGTTGTCCAAGTATACCTTATCCAGAGAGCTCCGTCAAAGGAAGCGTGGGAATGTGTTAGATTTAATTAATTACATAAATTTTTGTAGTGATAATCCTATTAGCCATTATGATTAGCAGTTCAGGAAAAATTTCTTAAAGTGAAATTTTTGTATTACAGATATGTGCCTGTGAATTTCTGCATATAGGCTAAGGACATTATTTTAATTTTCACCGATTTGGACTGAACTCTTTATCATTGTGCATTGCTTATATTTCTTGTGTGTGTCATTAACGATTAAGGCTTTATTTAAAATCCAACGAATCAAACATTAACCTGGACTAAAGAACATGTTGCGTTATTTAACTCTGATATTCTGATAATTGCTATAATTGTGTCGAAGCTGAAAACAATAGCTCAACGTTTGAAAGTTGCCACGAGGAGGTACCCTGTATTTGAGCTTAATCAAGGGATATTGCCATTTTTATTTCATTTGTTTATTTATGGATTATTTTGTGCTTTAATAAACTATTTATTTATTCAATTTATTCCTTCACTGTTCGTGCTCATTTCCACTGCGTGTATCTGCCCTTATACAGATATACTGCACGTTACAGTGACGGTGCGTGTTAGCAGAGCAGTGACGAAGGGCCTCTGCTGGGGGCTTACTGAAATTAGTGCCTGGAAAACAATTTTTTTCCTCTCCCTTTACAATTAGTGTGTGGTGTTTTGAAGGTGCGTGATATTAATTTTGGATTGAGGCTCAGTGTTTGTGTCCCTCATTGAAAGAATTCATACAAGTGTGTAATGTCGTCGTGGATTTTTTCACAGTATTTTCTCCATTTATGGGTGTTATTTAGTTTGTGTCAACTATTAGTATACTTATCCTCGACGTTATGAGTTGGTGTTCCAGTGATTTTTGTTAGTGCGACGTGTATGATACATATTGCGTGAGTGTTTATTAAAAAAAAAAAAAAAAGAGAATCGACTGTCAATTGAATTTGTGTCACTGGTGTTGTGTGTTTTTGTGTGACGGTGCGTGAAAAGTGTTTCACTATGGGGAAAAAGAAGCAAACGGAGCAAGAGCGACTTAGTAAACAAATAGTGAAGGGGCTAAGTAAAACACAGTACAAAAAGGACATAGTCACGTTTAACAGATGCTTCGTGACATTGTCCAACCAGCTTGAAAAATGCTCAGAAGGCAAGCTGCAGCTTTATAAGAAAGCTTTCCCCAAGACACTTCAACCAGTACTCCATCAGGTGCAGAGTGCTCCCCTAAATCTGGTGATGTAGCACCGGAGGCCGTACTAACTCAACCTCAAGTGCGTGTACAGTGGGAAACCAACCATCAAAGAACCGCAGCAGTCATAAAAGCATTCGGCACTGATACAGCCACCAAGCCGTTTGGGCAAAAGACTTTGGAGAATACGGAGGCTGCAAAGGAGGAGGTCCAGCAGGAATCAGCGGAGGTCCTCACCGTTGTAAAGGATGATGAAGTACAGCAACAGGAGCAGGTTAAAACCTTAATGGCCAACACTCCCAGGGAAGAAACCGCGGACGATTTGAAGGATATGGTAAGGAAGCACTATGATGAATGCAGGCTAACTAGAGGACTACACAATAAAATCGAATTAGTAATGAGGCTGGCTCATGATAATCCCATTGCAGGGCATCCAGGGATCAATAAAACCCTCAGAAAAGTCCGAGAATTCTGCTTTTGAGACCACATGGACAAGATGTGCGTAAAGCAGTACGGAAATGCGAAAGCCGCCAGAAGAACAAGGTACCAAGACAGCTCCCCTTTGGTGACTTACAACCGCTAGACGTGCTGCTGCGGCAGTGGCATACCATATGTCTAGATTATATAACCCCATTATCATTATCAGACAGGGGTTATGATACCATACTATCTGTTACAGATAAGCTGTCTAAGAGGGTCCGCCTATTTGCCTGTGCTTCCTCAATTACAGCCGAAGGTACAGCCAAGCTGTTAATCGATCAAGTGTTCAAGATACACGGATTCCCGTCGATTAACATCTCTGACCAGGACGTGAGATTTACAGCGGAGCTGTGGAAAGGTATATTTAGGTCCTTGGGAGTAACTTTGAAGTTCGCATCATCATACCATCCGCAAACTGACGGGCAGTCGGAACGGACCAACCAGAAAGCCATTCAAATCCTGCAGCATTACTTAAACATCGAGAAATCCGACTGGGATGAATATCTCATCAGCACAGAAATGGCCATCAATAGCCGAGTGTCAGAAGCTATCAGCTATGCTCCATTTATGCTTGATGTGGGGCGGGCGTTTTCCATGCCACCATTCCTCAACAAGCATGCTTATAAAGATCCAGCGTTACCCGAATTCATCAAGCGTTTAACCCAGTCGCTCCGTGCAGCCCAACGTAGGATGCGAAAAACTAATATTACCTATGCGAAGAACTACAGCAAAAGACACATTAGGTGGCACCTTAAAGTAGGTGAAAAGGTTTTGGTGAAGGCGTCGCGCTTGCTGCCATGCCAAAGAGTAGGTAGAAAATTATATCAGCGCTACGTGGGACCCTTTAAGATCCGGCGGGTCATCAACAAAGTAACTGCAGAATTGGACATTTCTGCCCAGTGGAGGTGTCTCAATAAAACAATGCATTGCTCCTTTTTAAAGAGATTCATTGAACGGAGCCAAAAAGAAAATAAACCGGGTCCTATACCGGATCCGGCATTTAAGAACGTATATAGAGTAGAGGATCTGATTAACGTCCAGGGAAAACAACCCAAACGCTTCTTCCTGGTTAAATGGCTTGGTTATGACAACCCTACCTGGGAGCCGGAAGCCAATCTACACCGGTGTCGGGAATTGATAACGCAATTCTCTAAGAGGCAGAGAACAGCAGGAGGAAAAGCGAAGAGGTTCCCGCCAAAACCCGTCAATTTGGTCAGTTCACAGGTAAAACAAACGGTAGGTAAAACAAACGGTAGGTATAACACCACTACCGACGAAAGAACGAGAGCCATGCAGAGAAACAATCTCGGCAGAGGTTTCGTCGACGCGGCAGAGCGTCGGGAATGGCTGTGTGTTTCCTTCTCATGAATACGTTCAGCGTACTCCGCAGTGTTTCAAAAAGTCAGTGGCCGAACGGGCCTTTTCTCTTGTGATTTTAAACTACGTGATTGGCGTTAATACCGCTATATCTCAAGCCGCATTTAGCGACTAATGGAATCGTGAACTGCATGATTCAACTCGAATCAATTGCATGTGGCCAGGAGGCATGTATAATTATTTCTCGCTTCATTTAGGATTTGCAATGGCCTACAGTTAATGTGTTTCTGTAGCAGTTGTTCAAGTCTAACTTATCCATAATGCTCCGTCAAAGGAAGCGTGGGAATGTGTTAGATTTAATTAATCATATATATTTTTGTAGTGATAATCCTATTAGCCATTATGAAAAATTTCACTGATTTGGACTGAACTCTTTATCTTTGTGCATTGCTTATATTTCTTGTATGTGTCATTACCGATTAACACTTTATTTAAAATCCAACAAATCAAACATTAACCTGGACTAAAGAACATTTTGCGTTATTTAACTCTGATATTCTGATAATTGCTATAATTGTGTCGGAGCTGAAAACAATAGCTCAGCGACTGAAAGTTGCCAATAGCAGGGTAACTTAGTTTTGTGAACTGTGAATTATTAAAATTTTTACAATTGTTGTCTTCAGTCGATAAAGTTACACTGGGCGTATTTATACTTTTGTTTGTGTTTATACTGATGTTGCTTTTTTTTGTTTTTACGCATTCTGTTATTTCATTGATATGTCATATCTTATTGCTTGTGTGCTAATTTGCATTTAAGTTATTGCTTGTGATCTAAGCATAATTGTTATAATTATTATTCATTATCTGTTAAGAATTTTTACACAACTGAATGAAGGTATTCAATTTGACAATCTATATTCTATCTATATCTTCTTCTATATATATAAAGAAGGATGTTTGTGGGTCTGTCTGTGGGTCTGTTTTTTATACAAATCTACAGTTTTATTCCGATCTTGATAAAATTTCGCATACATGACCTTCAAAGCATGAGGAAGGTCACTGTCTACCTCAGATTTCGGAAAAATAATAAATTTCGATAAAAAATCGATATTCATGGTTATGGCAAGGCATTTTAATGAGAAATATCTCATGACCAACAATGCAATGCAAAGTTTGTACAACAATAGGTATCAACAATGGTATCAACACGCAATTCACAAACGATCTGCATGGACCAACAATCAATATCTCATGACTAACAACGAAAGGAAAAGTTTGTGCAAGTGTAATTATCCCGGGCAACGCCGGGTACCTCTTCTAGTATATCTATATATCTATATATATATAAAGAAGGATGTTTGTGGGTCTGTTTGTGGGTCTGTTTTTTATACAAATCTACAGTTTTATTCCGATCTTGATGAAATTTCGCATACATGACCTTCAAAGCATGAGGAAGGTCACTGTCTACTTCAGATTTCGAAAAAATAATAATTATTGATAAAAAATCGATATTCATGGTTATGGCAGGGCATATTAATGAGAAATATCGCATGACCAACAATGCAAGACAAAGTTTTTGCAACAATGGTATCAACACGCAATTCACAAACACTCTGCACGGACCAACAATATATATCTCATGACCAACAATGCAAATAAAAGTTTGTGCAACAATAGGTATCAACAATGGTTTCAACACGCAATTCACCAATAACAATGAGCTCAAAATGATGATGCAATGATAAAGCAATCCTTTCCAAGAATTATAACAATGAACATAAAAAGATGATGCAATATGGATAAGTTTCAATTTGTAACAATGCATAGAATTCCTGATATTCAGGCTTTTCTTAGAAAAGAAAGTTCTTAGTACTTAATAATTTCTTGAAAATCTTTAAAAATGATGAGTAACTGGAAATAATGGAGAGTTAGCAGACTATTGAGAAAGAGTGGAAAGACGACAGTTAGCTCCGTGATGTGTTGAGCAAATGGGAAGCAAGTAAATAGAAGAATCGGCGAGCGCTAGACTGCACAAAGTGATGAATGGCCAAGTTTTGCTTCAACACATCGAGAGAAGAGTGGAAATTGCAACAACACTAAGTATACATCTGAGGTAAGATTACGTGAGTAAGAAATTATTGGAGAGGTCCAGCCATTGTGAGCCTTTTTTTCGAATTTTCATTAAGAATTTTTACTGTATTCATTCTAAGCATTTTCATGTGTTTATTTTTAAGATATTGCAAAATTTAATTTAATTTTTTAAGATTATTCTGTTTACATCCAAGTGTAATTATCCCGGGCAACGCCGGGTACCTTTGCTAGTATATATATAAAGAAGAGTGTTTGTTTGTGGGTTTGTTTGTTTCTTATACAAATCTACAATTTTATTCCGATCTTGATGAAATTTTGCATACTTGACTTTCAAAGCACGAGGACGGTCACTGTCTACTTCGGATTTTGAAAAAATAATTATTACTAAAAATCGATATTCATGGTTATGGCAAGGCATATTAATGAGAAATCTCTCATGACCAACAATGCAAGGAAAAGTTTGTGCAACAACAGGTATCAACAATTCACACTCTGCACGAACCAACAATATAGAGGGTGTTTCAGGTTCGATGGTCATAAAATACCTAACGTGATACTTTG
>JAHWFO010100866.1:736691-812926 GCA_023313115.1 Rhysida immarginata
GCAGGGCATATTAATGAGAAATATCGCATGACCAACAATGCAAGACAAAGTTTTTGCAACAATGGTATCAACATGCAATTCACAAACACTCTGCACGGACCAACAATATATATCTCATGACCAACAATGCAAATAAAAGTTTGTGCAACAATAGGTATCAACAATTGTTTCAACACGCAATTCACCAATAACAATGAGCTCAAAATGATGATGCAATGATAAAGCAATCCTTTCCAAGAATTATAACAATGAACATAAAATGATGATGCAATATGGATAAGTTTCAATTTGTAACAATGCATAGAATTGTGAGGTCCAGCCATTGTGAGCCTTTAAAAAGATTTTTTTCGAATTTTCATTAAGAATTTTTACTGTATTAATTCTAAGCATTTTCATGTGTTTATTTTTAAGATATTGCAAAATTTAATTTAATTTTTTGAGATTGTTCTGTTTACATCCATGTGTAATTATCCCGGGCAACGCCGGGTACCTTTGCTAGTTTATAATATTATGCTTTGTAGTGATAAGGATCTAATAACAGTATATTGACTCAAAATTTGGCTATATTTAGAAACCCTCTATTTGAGCTTAATCAAGGGATATTGCCATTTTTATTTCATTTGTTTATTTATTGATTATTTTGTGCTTTAATAAACTATTTATTTATTCAATTTATTCCTTCATTGTTCGTGCTCATTACCACTGCGCGTATCTGCCCTTATACAGATATACTGCACGTTACAGAAACAAACAAACAAACATAAAAACAAACCCACAAACATCCTTCTATATGTGTAGAGAGATACCCGCGTTGCCCGGGATAATTACACTTGTAGGTAAAGAGAACAATCTCAAGAAATTAAATTATAACTCCCAATTGGTTAAATAATAATTAAATCAATATAACACAGAGCAGAGGTACTCTCAATTCTATGAAAAATACGAAAAACAGGAAGTCTAGATGATATAGCGGGACTTTATTTATCTCTTGTTGACTTGCCTCAGAATAAAATGATATCCATCTTCACCATCAGGGAAATTCACTGGATAGTTTAGACCCAAATTTTTCTTACCCGTGACGTAGAAGTTCTCATAACCTCTTGCTCTATTCGAAACTCCCGTCGTTCAGATATGTCTAATACCCGTATCGCTTTTTCTGTTTTAGTTGCAGAGTTTCTCTGACCAATACCCGTTCTTTCTCTTTCCTTTCCAGACACAGAAATTTTTGCCAGTCGTCTGGACGTTTGATAGGATGCTCAAGGGAGACTTGCGTGATTACTCTGCCTCATCAATAGGCGCAGCCTTATTAATCTTCTGTCACTGCATCATTTTATGCTCATTATTAATAATTCTAGAAAACGAACGTTCAATCATGGCATTATCAACATCTCCAAAATATACACATTCCCATAGAATATATTCAAAATGTATTTTTATGAATGTTTGATCTGACGTACTACCAGTTAAGCTAGTTGATAACCCCGGCGTGGCTCGGACTTTTTTTTTTTGATAAAATTTTGCAATATCTTAAAAATAAACGCATGAAAACGCTTAGAATTAATACAGTAAAAATTCTTAATGAAAATTCGAAAGAAATTTTTTAAAGGCTCACAATGGATGGACCTCTCCAAAGATACCACTGCTAGTCTAAATAATTTTTTACTCACGTAATCTTACTTTAGATGTGCACTTGATGTTGTTGCAATTCCACTCTTCTCTCGATGACTTGAAGCAAAACTTGACCATTCATCACTTTGTGCAGTGTAGCGGTCGCCTATTCTTCTATTTACTTGCTCACCTTTTGCTAAATACAGCACGTAGCTAAAGGAATGCTTTCTCTGTCATCTTTCTACTCTTTCTCAATAGTGTGATAATTCTACATTATCTCCAGTATTTCAAGAAATTGTTAAATACTAAGAACTCTCTTTTCTAAGTAAAGCCAGAATAACAGGAATTCTATGCATTGTTACAAATTGAAACTTATGTATATTGCACAAACTTTGCCTTGCATTTTTGTTCGTCAGATATACAGGGTATTTTTGAATTGTATACAAATTTTTTGAGAGATGATAGAAGATGGTCTTAGAAGTATTTTTTGTCTTATGAACATGGCGTCCCCGCAGCTCCGTTTACTTACAATACTGCATTGAACAATCAAATGACACGGGGACGCCGTGTGCTTTGTTAGGCCTAGATTATTTTATTTTTAACAATTAACACAAGCAATCTACTGTAATAAATTTTAAAGTCATTGTTTGCAAAGAAATTTCAAGGTGCACGTGCTTGTTTGTTGAAAAGTCTTAGGACAAACTTCGTCAAGGAGATTCCATGGTATCCAACCCCTTTGTAAAATACGATTAGTCCATATGTAAATGGCGGTCATTTCGAACAATTACTGGAAAAGTCATACAGTAGATACGCGTGACTCCTATGCCTAATTAATGTTATATCGCTGCATCTTCACTTTATATTCATTATCAATAATTATTGGAAACGAACTTACAGCCATCGCATTATCAGTATCTGTGTTTCCAAAGCATACACATTCCCACAGAACTTACTTACTTACTTTTCAAACCCGCTTATCCGTTAGGGTCGCGGGGGCAGCAGCCCTATGGAGGATCTCCAGCGATCGCGATCTTCCGCCATCAGGCGCATGTCCTCCCTGGTAATATCCAAGCGACTCGAACCCAGATTCTCCAGGTAGTCTAGCCACCTGGTTCTAGGCCGACCCCTTGGTCTCTTACCCACCGGCTTGGAAAATAACAACTGCCTAGGAAGACTAGTTTGCGGCATCCGAATCACGTGGCCATACCAGCGCAACTGAGACCTCTCAATGCGGAGAAGTAGCGGCTCAACACCTAAAGATTCCCTTATTGTATTGCTGTACACTCTATCTAGTAGGGTAACACCTGCAACACCTCTCAGAAATCTCATTTCGGCCGCTTGTACCCGCGATCGCACTCTTTCGGTCATTACCCAAGCCTCATGACCATAGGTGAGAATGGGGACAAAGATGGATTTGAAGACGGAGAGCTTAGCTTTGTTACTCAGCTCGCGTTTCGTTACCACAGATCGCCACAGTTCACGTCTGACACAGCTTGCTGCACCGATCCGAGCATCCAATTCTTTCTCCTGCCGTCCATCACTCGTGAATGCAATCCCGAGATACTTGAATTTCTCCACCTGTCTCAATGAGGCTCCACTACAGAATATAGTCAAAATGTATTTGTAGGAAATGTTTGGTTCTGCTGTGCTACCAAAATAGCTAGGTGATAACCCCGGCGTGGCTCGGAATTTTTAATCTATCTATATATATAAAGAAGGATGTTTGTGGGTCTGTCTGTGGGTCTGTCTGTGGGTCTGTTTTTTATACAAATCTACAGTTTTAGTCCGATCTTGATAAAATTTCACATACATGACCTTTAAAGCATGAGGAAGGTCACTGTCTACCTCAGATTTCGGAAAAATAATAAATATCGATAAAAAATCGATATTCATGGTTATGGCAAGGCATATTAATGAGAAATATCTTATGACCAACAATGCAAGGTAAAGTTTATGCAACAATAGGTACCAACAATGGTATAAACACGCAATGCACAAACACTCTGCACGGACCAACAATATATATCTCATGACCAACAATGCAAGGAAAAGTTTGTGCAACAATAGGCCCATTGTGTTCGCATCAACAATGGTATCAACGCGCAATTCACCAATAACAATGAGCACAGAATGATGAAGTAATGTTAAAGCAATCTTTCCAAGAATTATAACAATGAACATAAAATGATGATGTAATATGGATAAGTTTCAATTTGTAACAATGCATAGAATTCCTGTTATTCAGGCTTTTCTTAGAAAAGAGAGTTCTTAGTACTTAACAGTTTCTTGAAAATCTTTAAAAATGATCAGTAACTGGAGATAATGGATAGATAGCAGACTATTGAGAAAGAGTGGAAAGACGACAGAGGAAGCACTCCTTTAGTTCCGTGCTGTATTGAGCAAACGGGAAGCAAGTAAATAGAAGAATCAGCGACCGCTAGACTACACAAAGTGATGAAAGGCCAAGTTTTGCTTCAAGACATCGACAGAAGAGTAAAATTGCAACAACATCGAGTGTACATCTGACGTAAGATTACCTGAGTAATAAATTATTGGAGAGTTCCATCCTTTAAAATTTTTTTTTCGAATTTAAATTTAGAATTTTCACTGTATTAATTCTAAGCATTTTCATGTTTTTGTTTTTAAGATATTGCAAAATTTATTTTAATTTTTTGAGATTGTTCTGTTTACCTACAAGTGTAATTATCCCGGGCAACGCCGGGTACCTTTGCTAGTGTTGAATAAATTTTGAAATATCTTAAAAATAAACACATGAAAACGCTTAGAATTAAGACAGTAAAAATTCTTAATGACAATTTGAAAAAAAAATTTTTTAAAGGCTCACAATGGATGGACCTCTCCAAGGATGCCACTGCAATTCTAAATAATTTCTTACTCACGTAATCTCACTTTAGCTGTACACTTAATGTTGTTGCAATTCTTTTTCCTCTCTCGGTGTCTTGAAGCAACACTTGGCCATTCGTCACTTTGTGTAGTCTAGCGGTCGCCGATTCTTATATTTATTTGCTTACCATTTGCTCAATACAGCACGGAGCTAAAGCACTGCTCCTCTGTCGTCTATCCACTCTTTCTCAATAGTCTGCTAACTCTCCATTATCTCCAGTTAGTGATCTTTTTTAAGGAATTTCAAGAAAATAAGTACTAAAAAAAGGCCTGAATAACAGGAAATCTATGCATTGTTGATCATGGATATATATTGTTGATCCTTGCATAGTGTTGGTGCATTGCGTGTTGACACAATTGTTGGTAAGTATTGTTGCATAAACTTTTCATTGCATTGTTGGTCATGAGATATTTCTCATTAATATGCCCTGCCATAACCAGGAATATCTATTTTTTATTGATAGTTATTATTTTTCCGAAATCTGAGGTAGACAGTGACCTTCCTCATACTTTGAAGATCAAGTATGCAAAATTTCATCAAGATCAGAATAAAACTATAGATTTGTATAAGAAACAAACAAACCCACAAACAAACATCCTTCTTTATATACATAGATAGAAGTATCTGATATACCCAAAGATTATTACTTTCTACGATACTGAGAGATTTATCTCCATCATTGTTTCCATCACTGTGGTAGTATTACAGGTCTGTGTGTTAAATTTTAACTTTATCGCTTACTTCTAAGTTGCCTTTTAAATCTGGACAAACATACTTACGTTGCCTTTTTTATTTAGAGATAAATCGATTGCCTTTTATATACTTAAGTTGCCTTTTTTTTTCAATCGGATTGCAATCGATATTTTCAGAAAATCGATTTGGACAAGCGATTTCGATTTTTTATCCATTGCTAGGAACTAGTACATATATGTATAATTATTTTTATAAATAGCCGAACTTGTTAGTTGTTTTTTTTTTGCGCATTACATTGGGCGAGATTAAAGGATTTTAAAAGCCCAGATCTATCTATTATAGTACAATCCTTTTTTTTTGTAATGCTTACTTAATGACTGAAAAGTTTTGGCATGGCATTTCTAACTCTATTGACAATTTTAAAAATTTTTAAGTTGTTTGTAGTAATCTACATATTATTCTAATATGCTATTGTGCTCTGTGTAACACTCACGTGACTATTCATTTTCTAAGTTATACCATAAAGTAATAAATGTAATTTTTTTTTTGTAAATTAATGTGCGCACACGACAAGTTTAACAAAATTGTATGCACGATTTATTCATTCACTGCAACTTAATTCTTCCTGCTTATTTATTGTATGTGTTTATATCAAACAAGTAAGACCAGTTAATGCAGCGATCCCACCAGGCTTAATGCTTAATGAATTATTTTTACTTTTGCACGCAAGTTAATTACAGAGGGATTTGTTCGAGAAATCGCAATTTATGGCTAATGAAGAAACTATTGCTTTTCATTAAATCTCCTGGTGGATGATAATTTTTTATTATTCCAATTTTTTTTTTTATTGATAATTTATATTTAGTTTAAATAATTCATTGTTGTTGCGCGTGGACCATTGTTGTCGTAAATGTTCTTTTTTCGAACTCGCATGATGCGTGTCTTGCCCCGTGTGGCGATTTCCTTCGCAATTAAATAACTCGGTCCCGAGATGTTATACTGTCTAACTGTGATAAAATTATTGCTCAATCAGTGGCTTTTTTTTGTTCTAGAACTTTCTTCATCTTCTACTTGCTTCTGCCACCTCACTTCTCCTTTGCAGCCATGGTGGCCACTCACTTTGCTAGTATTTCTTTCTCCTTGCTACAGCCTTCATTGTACCTCCGTAATTCCAATTGCGAGTTTGCTGACATGGTCCCCATGTTTAATGCTTGTCAATATTGATTTCGACCCGTTGCTCGTTTGTTTTGCAGTCGCACCATGTTTAGGCCTGGCCACGAAGTCCATTTCTTATGGACGTTAAATCTCTGCTATCTTTATCCATACCCGAATATTTCATCTGTAGAACCAGGCATCTAGGCTGTTAACTGTGCATCGCGAGACGCCACGGCTGTACTACTGCTCCACTGAGTAATTTATTCATTTTTTTGTACTAATACTTGTGCGAGACACTGTGAGTATAAAATTTTTTAAGTTCCCACCATTTTTAACCACGGGACACGCTTTGTGTTCTAGTTTCTTTTCTTTTACTGTCATTAATAAAAATTTTTTATGCTTTCTACTATGCAAGTGTTTGTTGACTCATTACTAGCCAAATTTCCACTTAAACACCCG
Organism: Rhysida immarginata; assembly: GCA_023313115.1. NCBI lineage: Eukaryota > Metazoa > Arthropoda > Chilopoda > Scolopendromorpha > Scolopendridae > Rhysida > Rhysida immarginata. The sequence goes on from JAHWFO010100866.1 coordinate 743,512, forward strand.
CCTCTTCATATTTCTTTACATAAATATCACAGAAAAAAAATTACAAACAAATGGCACAAATTTCTTTTGTTTTTTGTTTTAATTTTATTTAACATCAAAAATATTCCATACTTCACTTATAGGTTTTACTCCCATAATCAGGTTTTTGGCTGTGTTACGTTTCTTGATGAAATCTTACGTTGAAAGCAAGAACGTATGAAGGGTTGGGGGGGGGGGGGTTTCTCCCCTTCCGTAAAGTTGATCTAAACGAACAAGATAAGCTCCATGTACAACCATATGAAAACGTACAACTTTGTCCAAATTCTTATTGGCTCCATTAATCTCCACTCAGATGTGTTTTTCATGAATAAAGCTTTGAAGCATATGAAACAATTTTTTATTCATTTCAGAATATTTTTAATGATCCGTGCCTCCTAAATATTCGATGATGCCATGTTCAGTACTTGTTAAGTTCGTTTTCGAAATAGCTGTCATATTCAACTTTTGTGTCCAGGATCTAACTTATTACTTTTTATTTGAATTACCCACAATTTCCTCTTTGCAGCGTTTGCAGGAAAGCGAAAAACACGGAGAAAGTAAGATTTCTATGAACGAAAAAGCCTTCCACATTTATCAATGTGATTGCTACATGCAGGCATAAACTAACTTAGGCTATGATGCAGGAACGCAACAACCAGGCATCGTGTTTGCTCGTTAAAATTCGATTTAGTAACTTATTTTAAAAGGTCGAACGATTAAAAGTTCAGAAAAATAGATAAATAACGAGAATTCTAACATTACCAAGATAAACTGTTAGTATCGTACGAGCATTTGAGCAAAAAAACATACGTTCTCCAATGCGTGTCTGAGTGCTTCCGGATTCAAAATGGCGGAGTTGTCACCACCCTTCACCGCAACTTATCTAGGCACTCTAAATCGGCCCAACTTAGAGAACCTTTATAATCAGAGAGTTTCCATGAGTAAAAAAGTAGCCATGTTTTGGCAAACTTCTGTTTTGGGTCCCTGGATGAACCTGGGTTAACGACTGCTGTATGATGATCACAGCAGCCAGGGAGTGAATATTGTGAATCACGGATGGTCACCCATCCAATGACCAGCCGTGCCTGATGTTGCTTAACTTCTGAAGTTGTGTCTCAGTGAAAACCCCCCAGGCCACTGCCTCCCCCGTTTTTATATATATGTTTTTTTTTATATATATGTTTTATATATTTATTTATTTATTTATTTATTTTTAGATGAAGACAAACAAGTAATCATTCTAAAAATGTTGTAAACTATTCTCTACCTGGAAATACCTCAATCGTACGTCACGGTCGGTCCTAGTGCGATCTGCCAATACCACCTAGAGAGAAAGCACGAAGAAGTCGTATATTGTAGAGTATCGTCAATCGTATTTCTACCAATAATAAGCCCGAAATTTGCCCTACCGTAAGTGATGTAAAAATGTATGATTTTTCATGCGCAGGCTTTCTCTCCAGGCGGTATTAAAATACTATATAAAAAAAAAATGGACAATCATTGTTGCAGGCAACCATTTTGACTCCTATTTCATTTCTATTTTTTATGATGATTGCTTCTTGTTTTGCAGTAAATTTCAAAGATGCAGAATGAACAGTCCCTTTTTGACAAAAGTTAGAGAAGAATGTGCCTCTGAAGTTTGAATTTGCTGCAAAACAAGACAAATCACCATATGATATAGGAGTCAAAATGGCTGCCTGCAATAATGTATAGATGATTTCACGCTAACATGATAATGAGATATGCGCATGCGCAATAGAACTTCCGGAGGGCAAGAAAATTAAAAATGGCTGCACAAAACTGCGAAATGCAGCTATTAGCTGTGAATCAGTGTATTTTTTTCGATTTCCCGCAAATAAACACCAGTAAAATATTTTTATTCTTTAAATGTATTATTACTTACTCTTATTGCACTATTCTAGTTAATGTAAACTGATTTTTTCACCATGAAAAATTTGTAATCATGCACATCTCCTGCAATCAGTATGCTCTTTGCCTGATCAACTGCCTTTAATGTGGTTGCATTGTCATTATAAAAATCTATAAATCCCCGTTTAGCAGATTATTAAATTTCTGATCATTGATACTAATATCTGGAGAGTTCTTCTTCAGGTAAATGAGATATTTCATTGAAATGATACTCCCTACGAGGGAATTTTGCACCATCACAGTGATACAAAACGACTGACAGAAGCAGCCGGGATCGGTCGCTTTATGTGCCTTCCGAAACACGAAGGGGTACAAAGATAGAAATCATTGGTAGGGCTCCAGCTAGTGGCAATCCCTCCCTCCTTCTGCTACTGGGCATCCAGCTTTGGTCCAATGTACGAGTCTCATATAACTGTGTTACCTCGATCCTGGCCTCAAAAGCATTTCTCATCCAGTGGCTGTCACCCAACCAATAATTGGCCACGCCAAAGGTTGCTTAACTTCACTGAACAGTGAACTGATCAGTGAGACAACTAGACCAGTGTTGTCAAGCCAGTGACTTTATCACTAGATTTAGTGACTTTTTTTTTCCAAAAGTAACTTTTCAGTGACTAAAATTTTTTAGGGATTTTTTTTCAAAAGTGGCTTTTCAGTGATCATTATTTTAAGTTTTAATTTTACGGATTGGTTAGGAACAGATCCAAATGGATCGTTTTGTTATGCTTTTTATAAATATTGCATATCAAGAACAAAAACACACAAAGCTGTTTATTGAAACACATGAAGATAGTGAAGCATGTGAACATCATGAGAAAACACCAACCCGCCTTATCATGTACTCAAACGAGAACATTTATGAAGAAACAACCCCAGAACAAAAAGACGCCGATTTAAAATTGAGTGTTTTCGTAGCTGAACACACATCTGTCAATGCCATTGATCACTTAAGTAGCCTATGTTGTTGCCAAGTATTGATAGACAATCAAATATTTTCGCCAACTTAAAGTTACACGGAACAAAATGTTCAGTGATTTCAAAGAACGTGCTTTCACTATAACTGATACAATTTAAAAATATTAATTTTTTTAATAAAATAATATGCAATTTTTTATTTATTGACTTTTGAGCCCATTTCAGTGACTTTTAGTGATCGTTTTAGTGACAAATCTCCTTTACACTTGACAACACTGAACTAGACCACGACCAACCCGCATCTGGAGATGAATGACGTATCTATTGTAGCATTACTCTCTACTCCCTGGTTGTAGTCACGTTTTCTTTTTGTAACTCCAATATTTTTTTTACTTAGAACCTTTTTTGTACACTTTTTTGAATATCTAATTTGTATTTCCTTGCTAATAGATGAAGTTCGGCCTTCTTTAATTTTATTAAATCTTTCTCTTGAAAAACATACGTAATTTTGTCGTTGTTAGACATAACGCCAGCGCTTGTGATGCATAGGTTATTCAATCTTTCTCTGCGCTTTGTCCTTCGGAAGCAGAACAGCGCATGTACCCTTCATGCACATTGGCGATTTTTGATGCAGGGACTGGGCTAAACAAAAGAGGGGGACAAGGCTAGTAAGGGTTAAATACAATGGCTTTAAATTCCCAATGCACGCTGCATAACGCGCCTACTCACTTGTTTTTGTCTCTGCCAGCAATCTCCTTTTCGAAAATTTTCAGAAAAGTAAAGGATTTCAAGCCTGGTAATTTTATATGTGGGTCACAAAATATATAAATGAATAACAGTCAGTCACTTTTTATTTACATGATTAATTTATTAAATGTATTTTACAAGAAAAAAGAAAACTACTTTTTATTCGTGGAATCCAAATAATTGGATATCTTCACTCTCATTCACAGAACATAAATAAGATTCAACTCACGCAGAGTTAATTGAAATTGTTATTTTTTAACGGCATTTTTTTTCAAATTGCTTATTTAAAATCTTTAATATTTTATTGCTGTAAAAAAATATTTATGTATTTTATTTCAAAGAAACAAAATGTGTTTTTAATTTTTAAAACCGAATTATTGAAGAAAAAAAAGAATAAATTCCTTTATCTGGAACAGAATTAAAAAAAATTAACAAAGAATATTCTTTTTAATAAGTATTGTTGTTTTATTTTATAAATTTACGAAATCTATTAAAATTAATTTAACTTATTTTTAAATTTGGCATCAGAATTTTTTTTACTTATATTTAAAATGTGGGTGAAAGTATCATGGTTCTCTTCAAGTACAGAAATATTTCCATGCTGGAAGAGGGTTTGATTGCCCTGCAGCAAGGGGAAACAAGAGTTTGTCCAGCTTATCGCAGCTTAAGGAGTTCGTCCGTTTTGGCCTCGCCTGTGGTAAATCCGCCAGTGTATAGGGTCGACCATTGATATAGAGGAAGAACTGGATTGCGCTCTTCTATTGTTCGGCGCGTACAAGAAATTCAAGTGGTTTTGACCAGGAAATGCAAGCGATTGATCTGATAGTTGGGAGTTGGGATGATTTTCTGTATGTGATCCTAAATTAATGAAGCGTTTTTATACATCAATAAATCAGTATTTATATGCTAAATAACTGCATAATTATTATCATTACTTTATTAAACTGTTATTCAGGTTTCATTTAATTAAGAAAGTATTTATTTTTATTTATAAATCTTTTTGAATTTATTAGATTTTTTAAATTTTAATTTTACTAAGTTTATTTTATTAATTTGTATATTTAATTACTTTTTTATTTATGTAGTCTAGTTTATTTAATTAATTAACAGCCTTATTTATTATACTATTACATTTACTACAAATTTGGTTATCATTAAAATTATTTATTCTTATTTTATTTTATCCAATTCTATCATATATTCTTTATTTTATTTTTATTTTATTTACAGACCCTTCTCCAAACAAAATTCTTCAAATGTAAAACGTGTTAAATCTGATTGGCTTTTATAATTGAAAGTGATACTTTAAACAATATACTAACATCAATCATTTCCTGAGGATGTTTAAAAAAATGTATAGTTATTATTAATTCGCTGTGTATTAAATTAATTTCTCTTATTGCTAAATTGGTAATATCTTATCCTTCTTTATAAAATATTCTCAATGTTTCATTTCATTATTTAAGCATTTAATTATATAGTTGAAGGAGAGAGGGTCCCAAAGAAATAGAAAAACAATGCAAAGAATAACTATAAACCCTATTACTTAAATTATTAAACGATAATTCAACTTTAAAGTCCCCTTATGCATGTTAAAAGTAAGGTGGACACTTTAATTACTTTGCAATTATTAGCTTATATTTCATGAAGATACTGTAAGAAAAGTATGTAGCAACATGCCAAGATATACAGCATCCTCCCAACTATTAGATCGATCGCTTAAATTTCCTGGTTTTAAGGGCGAATTACTTGTACGCCAGGTCAATGCAATGTCCCCTTGAGTGCTCAGTCCAGTTCTTTTCTATATCTATGGGGTCGACAGATGAGAGGTCTGATCTGTCACAGGCCGGATTTGGCCTGTCAGTCGAGTTGGATTTTCTGGTCTGTCCTACAGGCGTGGCCTGTCAATCTGTGGGGGTGAAAGGCCAGATTATCACAGGCGAAACCCAAAGCACATGCTCCTGACCTCATATAGTATCATTTATCACTATCATTTTTGTAGTAGTTCACCAGTTCTACACGTGAAATTACTTTGCTTTCATATAAAGAATATTAATTTAATTTTGAATTTTAATTTATTAGTTTACTTTTAAATCAAGTTATAATTCTTTTATGATCCTTAAAAAACTAGTTTGTTAATAAAAAAAAGTTTAAATTTTATTTTTGCTTCATTTGTAGATAAAGTTAAAATTCCCCTTCGAGTTAGTTAAAAACTATTTATTTGATTTAAATTTTTCTTTTTTAGTTCATTTATAGATAAAAATTATAATTCCTTCGAGTTAATTTATAGATAAACTTATATTTATTTTATTGTGATTACTCTTTTTTTATATTTTACAATCGAAAGAAATTTTTTAGGCTAGATTAGAAATTTTTGTTATATTTTTATTAAAATGCAAGCTTTTTCAATAAACTTAAATAGAATTTTTTCCTAGAAAATGCTTGGACCCGGTTTTAATCTAAATAAATCTAAATAATTTATTTTATAAATTTAATTGTAAAAAATAGATAATTGAATGTCGATTAACATTTTATAGATAGGGCCTCGTATTGCCATTGTTTTGAATTAATAAATAGATACAGACCCTGACGTAATACCTTAAATAATTTCATTAAAGACTCAGATATATATAATTAAATATTCAAATTTAACGAGTAAAACAAATTTTTCATAATTACATCACCATAAGATTTAAATATACGTTTACTTGGAGGATTGCGGCAGTTCAATATCAAATAAAAGTTCAAGACGAATTTACTTAAACAATAGAGGCGGATGATATTATAAAGTCTCTCCATCGTTTACCGCGTCTATCCGAAAATATGGCATGCATTTCAATATTATTTTCGTATGGTAAAGGGAGAGGGAGTATTCAATAATATTTTCATCTATATCTTCGGACAGAGGGAGTATTTAATTAATGTTCATTTTTATGTAAACAAAAAAAATCCCAAACTCTTCATTTCCTATTCATTAATTCCTATTGGTTTAATTACTGTGTTTATTTGATTATATATAAAAATCTTTAGAACGAAATACTCAATTTGAACTGCCTTGTTTCAATAACTTCTATCAGTGCCAGCGACATCAGCGATATTTAAAAGAGAGAGAGATACATTTTTTTAAATAATAGATTAATTCAACCCGTTTAAAAAGTAGATTTCTTGTTTATTTGAATTTACCCAAACCTCTACGAAATTATTACTCCAATAAATGTGTACATTCAATAATTGAAATATGGATTACTTGAGAAATTAAGTGTTAAATTTATGACCCTTTATTTAATTTTATTTTATTTGATTTTAACAATACTTTCAATATTGATTTTAATATTGTTGTCAGTTCAAAGTAAATAATTTGCGAATTATTGAGCCAACTCATTGTTAACACACACCCACATACGCACACACACAAATACACACACACACACAAACACACACACACACACATTGTAACGGTCAAGAGGACGGGAAAATCTTTCTTCTTGTTGTAACGACTCCTCTCAATTACGTTCCTTCAGTTTAACCTGGAGCCCTCTAACTAATCATTGTCCAAAGCCAATCAGAAACTTTTTTTCACCTACATCTTATACCTTAAGACAGTTATAAAGAACACTAAAGACGCTATGGGTCTGATATATAGAACGGGGCTTTATTAAAAAGAACCTTTCTGTACAAACTCATCTGCTGTATGCCAAAATACAGGATTCCTGACATAAATCCTAAATACATACTTAACCCGGATTTTTAGGTGTCCGAACCTTTTGGCGCCCGCTCCTCCCAGAAATAAATAAAAAGAAATTTGTAATTAAAGTTCGATGACCGACGGCAATTTACGGTCTAATGAAGGTAATTAATATCAATTTATATATTAACTTGTATTACTTTTACATTTCATGTTTTTTAAAATAAGCTCTTCTCAAATAATATAATTGCAATTATAAACTTGTTAACTATCAAAATCTTTGATAATAATTAAACTTAATTTAATATTTAATAGTTCGTTTTAATCATTTTTCTTTTTCCTTCTTCTAGGTAAAACCAAGATTGCCCAGGGCAAGAAAGACGATGAATTGATCTCTAATATGTTCGAAATCCTTAGGTTTAAATCGAGGGTTTTTTTCACAAGGGTCTGTTTTTATAAACCGTTATTTAGCTAGTCTTTTCAGTTATTTTTCTTTCATTTATAGGGCAACGACAAACGGTCATTTTTCAGGTCGCGTTGGCGGTTAAGCCCCATTTGGTCGCCTCCCATTTGGACTCCTCCCATTTAGTCGTCCTCCCATTTGATCACCTGTTCTTTATTCAGCCCATAGGGCCTTGATGAGCCACGGTAATAAAATATATTTTTCTGCATGTGTTACTTAATTACATGTTGATGCCTTATTAATAGAGGTGTGCGATGGTTTAAAAACCACCATCGGTGGCACCATCGATGGTATGAACCATCATCGAAACACAATCGATGGGTACAGGAATACCATCGATGGGTACAGGAATACCCTCGATGGGTACAGGAATACCCTCGATGGGTTCAGGAATACCCTCGATGGTTCTTTTAATTTTTTTATCTCAATAAAATAGCATAAAATCACATAGATAAAGTTTAGACTACAACAGACATTTTATTACTGATAATTTGACAAATGTAAAAGTTGGGTTTAACAAAATTTATGCAAGACATTCAAAGGCATCGATTGTAAAACCAACAATTTGTCCAAATGCTTTGGACTTAACATGGTCCTTTTTTTTCCAATGGTGCAACCTGCTTTTGAAAAAAGTCTTTTTGCAGGCACAGATGTTGCTGGTGGCGTTAAAAATCTCTGGGCCATCATTCTAAATGCAATATTATTTCCGTGCATCATCTTCCACGCCTGTATGCTTGTCTAGAAAGAGAATGTTGAAAAGTGAAAATGAACGAAAGGTATTATGGTCAATAAAAAATTCAGCCAATTAGGTCAAATCTAGAACTTGGAAATGGACTTCTTAAATTAAACTAACCACATTGAATTCTTTTTGAATTTTTTATATTAAAAATACCATATTTATTCTCAATGAAAATGAGGAATAAATATGATATTTTGATATATGATTTTTATTTTAAATATTATTAATTAATGATTTTTGGCTTTATTACTTTTTGTTTAAATACAGTTAGTTAATAGAAAGTCTTAGAGGATGCAAGCGACGAAATGGGAGGCGATCAAATGGGTCAGGTCAAACGTCCAAATGGGAGGCGACCAAATGGCGCTGAAATGGCGTCCAAATGGGAGGCGACCAAATGGGGCTTCACCGCGTTGGCTCAGACTGACGGGGGCGAGGTAAGTAAGGGGTGGGGGGTGGGGGGTGGGGGGGGGATAGGGCTATACAACTACGAGGGAGTGTTAGTACATTAATAGGGACCGCCAACCTTAACAACTACATACGACCTTCATTCCATCGAGCGCTCGTTCGTTGCATCCATCTTGTTCGGAAATCAATCCATTGTCTGCATACATTCATGCCGTGGTACAAGGAGACTTCACAAGCAAGATTCGAACGACTTCTGTTACATCAATACATCAGACGATTTTAGCTTCCTATAAAATGAAGAAAAACCGGATATCTTCCTTGTGATATATTTGGTTAAGGCCATTAAACTGTTTACCTTACCAGATTATTTCTTTCAACATGTTTCAGCAGTACCTTCCTTTCAGGTTACAGATTATTTTATTTTATTTTATTTTATTTTAATTCTTGCTCGGCTTATTTGCCGATATCCCCCATCCCTCCAGCCCTTATCTTTCTTGATGCTTAATTGCCAAGTCAAGAAACACCAGGGTTGCGAATATTACTATCATTATTGTTCAAACCTTGTGTGATAGCAAAAAATTATTTTGGAATTTATATCCTCATTAGAATTTTAGGTTGAACGTCTTCTTGGGACATTCTAATAAATAATTGTCAGTGCACAGAGCGGAAAATAACGTAAAAGTCAGACATAAAAAAAAATCAATACCTAATCAAGCATAAAATCAATAAATTAAAAAAAAACAACCACTGGAGTATATCATTTTGATCATTTTATCTTAATATAATTAGTCAATTTAACAAGAAAAATTAATATTTAAAGATATTTATATTTAAAGATGTAGGTTGAATTCTAAAGGATTTAAGATTTAAGGTTAGAATAAAAGTTACATTGAGAATAAAATTCTGTGACTTCTTTGAATTGAAGCAAATTTGTTCACCGATAAGTTGTCATAAACACTATTTTATTAGCCAATAGTTTTTCATACTTTTAAAAACAGATAAATAAATAAACCACACATTTCTCCTTAGTATAAATAATCGAAAATTAATTACATTGTTGATTTCATTTTCAAACAAATCTTCCAGTGGAAAAGCTAAACCGTTCCATTACATGGAAAAAAAATTTGAAGCGCCTCGATTTTAAAGATGCTTCTATTTTCATTTATTAAGTATTATTGCATGCGTATGTAAATCCGATATCGTTGCACGGGGGAAGCACCGCACGCGATATTAAAGGCATGTCGACGCCCTTCCGGGTTGCATTAAAGGAACACAGTTAATTGCCAGCCCGTTCTGAACTGGAAGGAAATTACTCACGCTCCGTCATTGAAAGAACATGAAACCACCACAAGTCTTAAGAATATATTAAAACTTGAAATGATAAAGAGACTTGATTCAATAAAAAATTCAGTCAATTATTAATGAAAACTGAATTGTCGTGTGGAATTCCATTTCTATTGTAGTCGTTTAGCATCACGCATACAGGACACGATTGAAAGGTCGCTCAGCGAAAAAAAGTATCGGAAGGATTAAAGGAAAACAAACAGTGAATTTCTAAAAGGGGAAGAGCAGTGACCAACAAGTGTTCTCTCTAATTTTTTTTTTTCGCTAATCCATTCATCATTACAGAGCGGCGGGGGAGGGAAAGGTCTTCACGTGATCGGTTCGATCTTCCTGGAAGAAACGAAAGTATCATCATGGATATGAATTAGAAACCTTCTAATTCATATCCATGGGTATCATAAATTGTGTTTCGATGAATAATCAAAATGGCAGTGGGAGAAAAGAGAGGATGTGAATTGGACAAAGTGGACAAATAATCAACCGTTATGAAAAATATGTAGAAATTAGTTTACGTGATTTATCTGAAAGAGGAGGCGATCTATTTCGAGCGCTGTGGTTGAACCAAAGTAGATGTGGATTGGGGGCGAAGAGCGGGGGGTTATGTTAAGAAATTATATTTAATCTTTTTTTAAAGGGAATGGAATGAAAGGTAAACAGAAATGGAAAAAATACAAAAAAAAAAAACAAACTATAATGGGAAATGAAATTCTAAGTCAATGAATGTCATGCTTAAACGACTGAATTAGTGTGAAAGCAATTTTTTTTGGAGAAAAAGTAAAAGCGTAAAAAAATAGAATTCTTAATTAATTAATTTTTTTACTAATTGAGTAGGTGACTTTAAAACTTATAAACACAGAACATTTCTTAATGTAGTAGCAATCATAACACTTGTTTGTCCTTTTATTAACCAGAGAAGAAAAATTGTTTTAAAGGCTCGATTAATCTTAAAGGCGGAAAGCTGTAAATTAATCTGTAAATTATTTCTTTCATGTTTTCGATCTATTATAACATTTAAAATGGTTTATTAAAAAACTAAAACGGAATAAATTAATGGTTTATTCAAATAAAGCCTTATTAAAATTTCAGCATTGAGAACGTCTAATTATTCAGCTGTTTTGACGACTCTAATAATAATCAAGTTAATTAAAGAAAAAACTAAGAAAATACATATTTATATAACAATATATACGAGTTGTAGCTGATAAATTTCATTATTTTTTTCCTTCCTTATTTCGGTAACATTGTGTATACAGCGAGTCGTTTTGTTAGCATTGCGTCTATACAGAAGCCACTTGTGTTTCTGGGGGTGGCTTTCGGTGGCATTTGCAAATTAATGAGCGAACATTTTAAAAACTGACCTATGCTAAAAGGTAATTATAGAGGCCCTGGATGCTATTCAAATGGAATTATGAAGTTTGCTTAATTATTTAAATTGAGAGATTCGAAAAAAAACAAAGTTCTCTGAGGGACGGGTAGGAGGTAGATGATAAAATCGCCCCTTGTTGATAACCCGAAACAATTTGGGTAGTAGTAGAGCGTTTGTTCCATAAAAGAGGGTGAACATAAAAGATCTGCATGGGAAAAAGGGATTTCCAGCGTTCCTGAAAGTGCCAGTGCTTCGAAAAAGTTCGCTAACAAACACAACTTTGCGGCTCTCGTCCCCGGTACAGCTCGTCAGGTGATTGCCATCCAGGCCGATCCCTTTCACGTCCGCGCTTTCAACTTATAAAATGGCGACGCGTCGGCCATCGCGTAAACCTCGTAGCAAAGCAACCATGGCTGAGGACGGGAAAAAAGACGCCGACGATAGTGCTAATTCGAGTGCGGCTGCTGAAACGACGGACGAGGACAACGTGGAGGAGGAGGTCGACGACACCGCCGAGAAAGGCGCGGACGAACCAGCGGAGAAGAGCGGGAAATCGGCACGCAGTCGATCGGCTCGTAAGCAGAAGAGCGAAGGTAAGGCCAAGCGAAAAGCGTCGTCGTCAGCGACAAGAAAATCGCCGGCATCGAAAAAGTCGGCGGCGGCGGCCAAGGCAGGAGGCGAAGGGTCAGCTGGTGGCGGAGAAAAAAAGAAGAAGAAGAAATTCCCGGTGACGCATCCCCGCACGCTCGACATGGTAGAGGAGGCACTCAAGGAACTCAAGGAGGCGAAGGGCTCGTCCGTGCAGGCGCTACGCACGTGGATACTCGCTAACTATAAGACCGTGCGCCAGGACATGATTAAGGCGATGCTGAAACGAGCTCTTGCTCAGGGCCTCGAAGAAGGTAAGCTCGTAAGACCTAAGGGACAAACTGACATGCAAGTACTTCACGGCCGTTATAGACTTAGCCGCGCCCTCTCCTCGCCGGCAGAAAAGGCGAAGAAGACTGCCAGCACCGCTGCAGCGAGGAGGAGCAGATCGGCGGCGGCGCCCGCTAAGAGCAAATCGTCGTCGGCTAAGAAGAGGGCCGGCAGCGGGAGCAGATCTAAAGCCAAACAGAAGGTCTGGGTCCAAGTGAGCACCAAAACCAAAGAGAAGAAGAAGAAAGAGAAGAAGAAAAAGAAATCATCATCGAAACCAAAGAAAAGCAAATCGAGCAAGACGAAGAAATGATGCTATTATTAAATAAGCGAAAATTAAAAAAAATTAACACCCACGTCTGATAATGCGCTCCGCCAAAATCTGATACGGCGGTGGCCATTGTATACATTTGGGTACCGGCCAATCAAAATACCGGAAGCAAAAGTCATATTTACACCTGACATCCCACTGTGTTAAAGACTGATTTGTAAGTACAAGGAACATTATTATGACATTTACCCTTTCCCACCCCGTATTTTACCATCAAGATTTTATTTTGAAATTTTATTTTAAAAGAGAGAAACTGTTTGAAATTATTTTTAACAAGAAAAGGTGATTTTTATATATCGTTGTTAAGAATATATAGTGAGTATAATGTTAATTTGTTTATACAGCGACATAATACTTGTTGTATTGCTGAATTAAAGAAACAGTGTATAACTTCCAAATGCATTTAATTTATCTAGTGCAATGCAAAGAGTTCTTTTATTTTATTTTCTAAATGTTAAAAATATTTATCATATTCATGTTTTATATCCTCGAAAAAGTTTAAATTTGGGAAGATGTAGAAAATTTTAAAGAAAAAGTTTGATATTTGAATAAAAATGCTTTAAACATTTAACACGTTTTTGACAGAAAGATAAATATGTGTTGTTTTCATTTATTCTACTTTTACTATTTACTGAACGAAACGAATTAGAGATGGCGCCACGGGTCTCGTTTCCCTTCGCTGGAGTGAGAAGGAAATCGATCGTCCACATGCCTGCCAGCCAACCACAGAGTAAAGAAATAAGATAAAAATTTCTTTACTTTGTGCAGCCAATGCACTAGCCATTTCTCCTTCGTTCAACACATTCCGAATTCATGGATAACAATTTCAGAAAATTAAGATAAAAATTGGGTAAGCTACTCGGAAATTTTAATCAACGATCTTTTATAAAAATAAAAAACGCTAACAACTGTGGAGGTTTACTTATGGTAAGGAGAGGAAAAATCTGCTGTCCACAATATTCAATTCATTAATGTATGTTCGTTTATGCAAGCCTGCATGTATGAATTAGCACAATACCAGTATGCATTAAATATTGTGGACAACGGATTTTTCCTCTCCTTCCTTTTATAAATTCAATTTTTTTTCATTCAAGATGAATGGACATCCATCTTTTGAGGGTAACCACAAAGGTCAAAATTAAAGATTAGACTTACTTCATATATTTTATTTATGCGGTTGTTTTGCCTATCTCTCCACAATTTCAACAATGGGCAGATCGTGTATCTAGTAGTTTCTTTTAAGTGGCGGAATTTATACACATAATAAATGGAAAAAAAAATGCGTTTAATGTTCGAGTGTTCTCCATATTGTTAGGTAGATGTGCGTGCTGATGGGAAGTGATTGTTGGAAGGGGTTGCTGAGATTTCTATCTGCAAAATTTTAGCCTTTTATAATGACAAACTTATTAAAATAATATTCTAATGACCATAATAATAATTCCTGAAAACGTAAAAAATTTCTTGCGAATTTTATGATATACTTTAAAAGAATGAACATGAGCCTTTTATTGTTTATTTTTTTAATTTACGTAATTATCATCAAAATTTCCACGTAATTTCATGATATTTCCACGTAATTATCATCAAAAGTCATATCCTTAAATTTGGGATAATACCGAGACAAACTTAACTTTATTTAGGTACTAGCTTTTATAATGTGACTAAATGAAGTGGTCTGGAAGTTATGAAAAGGTCCACTTTTGGAATGACCTTATCTATAAGTTAATTATATTCCTTATTAACTTTATTAATTTTTATTACATAATAAAAGAGTCTGAAAGCGCTAAGTAACAGGTCTTGTCGTTCTCAATTCCAGCGTGTCGCGAGTATGAATCCCGTTTGAGGGTATGGATGTTTGTGCTTGTACATTTAGTAATAACTAGGATCCCCCAATGATCGAAATTCGATCACATTTCTGAGAAAAAAATACGTCTGTTATTGTTCTAGCCTCAATCTTGCTTATTAATAAACTTTGAAGAATGAAAAATAGATATTAACACAATAAATATCCAAAATGCTTTGCATGACATTTCTGACACTCCCGATTCATTTAACTGCAACGAAAATTTCTCGGAATAATATTTAAAGCACATCTAAAGGTATCTTTTAATATATCTATCGAATTATTATCCAAATATAAAATTTATATTTACGTTAAATTGTCCCTCCCTATCTCTGCATTTCTCCCCCCCCCCTCCCCCCGTCCCATTGTGGAAAATCAATAACTTTTTTGTTACTAAAGAAAGAGTGTTAAAATTTTGCACAAACATAAAGTAGTATATGACGCTTCCAATAAATTGCTTTTTATTAGAATTTTTCGTAATACAAAATTTTTAAAAAATAATTAAAAATCAAAAACTTCAAAATTGGTATTTATTTTATTTTTAACTAAAAATATTATTATTATTATCATTGTTTGGGGAAGCCAAACTCGGATCAAGTCCGGAAGCCAATCCCAGAGGTGGACCCAAAAGAGGGCCAAAGCCCAAGGGACTCAAATGCAAGGGAGGGAAAGTTACGCACTCGTGGGAGTATTGATGTTTGGGTGTAGGAATTTCCTTACTATGTGACAGGTGTTTAGAATTGTGGCTGTCTGTAAGGTTTTGTATAAGTGTGGGTATAAATTTAGTGTTGACAGGCTTTTGTGTAGCGAGTGTGGAATAACCCCAGTGGCAGAAAGAGCCATAGGAGAGCTGTCAAAACTCTTTAAAACTCTTATCCTCGTTGTCACCAAGAAGAAGTTCATTCCATCTCTCCTCTGGAATTGCCTCATCATTGTCCCAACCTGAAGTACCACTGTCCTCCTGCTCATCCCATCCCGATGATAGCCCTCCTATTATGTCAAATTCAGCTATTCCGAAATTATGAAAGCATCCAAAAAGCGAGGCTTCTTAGTTACCAAGAAAGGGATATCTAGAGTACTAAATAACATTGGCAACACTAGAAGGGGCAACATTCCTGAGGGTACAATGTGTACTCTGTTAACTCCCCAAAGGCGTTTTATTTCATGTGCAAGATCCGTATATTTAGTGATTTTGTCAGCGTAAGTCTTTTGCAAATGGTGTGTGTTGGGGATGGAGATATCAATTATGTAAGTCACTTTGTTTTGCTTATCTACTAGTATAATGTCTGGTCTGTTATGTCAGTAATTATAGCTCTGTCAAAATATAATTTATATGGGGTGTTCTCAAAGACAGTGTCGGGGATATATTTATAGTATGGAGTGTGAATGTCCCTTAGCTTGTGTATCTTAGCTAGATATTGATGTATGATATTGGCTACCTGGTTATGTCTGTGTAAATGATCTGTCTGCGTGAGTATTTTGCAACTGTATATGACGTGTTGGATGGTTTCCTCTGCGATATGGCATTTCCTGCAAGACCGAACAGTCGAATCTTTGATAATATGTTTTCTGTAGCTTATTATTAATATTATTATTATTATTATTATTATTATTATTATTAACAAGCATTCCGAAGTTTATGAAAATATGAAGCATATTACTTTCAATGTGGATGAATGAAAATACCTTAAAATAGCTTAGAAAACAACGAAAAATACATCAAATGCTTACGTACTAATTATAGAAATATTTTGAATAGTTGGTTAATAACAATTTTTAAGCAGTTGTTTCTATAGGTATAGTCCTCATCCGATAAGTTAAACCTCGACCATGGCGTATAGAAGAGAAAGTGTGATCTCCTTCTTTGTTTACGTGGCGCCGCCGCCAGATGGCATTAGCTCCATTAGAGACGAAACTCGACTGCGATGAGAGGATTCACTAAAAATGAAAAGCCAGAGAACACGGACATATATATATGATCATGCACATGCAATTTATAATAATATTCATATGATAAAAATGACCAAATCAAATTATCAAAAGAACTTTTAATAAAAAGAATCATAAAAGTAAAATAATTTAGTATATTACAAGCGTGTGGATAGTAATTATACAAAGATAGAAAATACAACTCTTTAACTAAACAGATAACCAAACAGATCAAAATGAAATAAAATTACAAGATAAAAAAAATAAACATTAAAAAATAAATAAATAAAAATAATTTTTCCAATAATGAAAATTTTCTCCAGTGACATCAAATTTAAAAATTAACTTTACTTTTTTAAACGTTTTCCTAACGTTTAAAATAGAATTGTAAAAATAATAATAATAATTTGGCTGGACATTGATACATTTAAAAATGAATCTTCCAGAGTCCCTAATGAAATTATCATATTATGCTTTCTTTTATTCCGTTCTTCAATATGGAATAAAGCTATGGGGCGGCACATATAAGACTCATTTATATAAATTAAATAATTTCCACAATTACATCTTAAAGGTTGTATTTGGGCAGAAGGAATCCCTTCTTTATTTAGAGTTAAGGAGAATATATATTTACAAAGTTGCCGTATCGGCTTTAAAAGAAGAAAGACTAGCGTTGGATACTCAATTTGTTCATACCACTAGGTTTTCTTTAACACGTCCAACTATAGTACCAAAGATAATTCACACTTTCGCAGCACATCAATATTTATTTTTATCCAAAAAAATTTTCAATAACATCCCGATGGAAATAAAAAAGAATTCTATAAACGGAAACTGTAAATTGGCTATTAAAAACTGGATAAGCACACATTCTGATATTGATATCATGTTTCCTTTTCCTATCTAAGTAAATTATATTGTTAGATACTAATTATATTGAAAATGTTTTTCTCTATTTGTTATCTATTGATTGATTTCTTTAAGATATCCTAGTATAAGCTTTTGCTTTTTTGGATTTCTATTGCTATTAGTTTTGTATATCTTAGATTTTTTATATCGTTTATACTTATCAATAGGCTTACACTCTGCTGTATTTGCAATGTTTTGTATGAATGATGTAAAAAACTTTAAACTTAATAAACTTAATAAACTTAATAATAATAATAATAATAATAATAATAATAATAATAATAATTATTATTATTATTATTATTATTATTATTTATTTTGTTAATGTTTGGTTTTTTTATCTTGTAATTTTATTTTATTTTGGTCTCTTTGGTTATCTGCTGTGGTTAAAGAGTTGTATTTTTCAATCAGTACATTTTTAATTTAATAGAGCGGTTTATACAATTTTAAAATAATACAATTTAGAAATTGACACAGTAGATATTTCTCATAATTTTTCTCTGAATCATTAACATATACAGGCAAAATTAAAACTGAAACTAGAATTAGTGTTTTTCTTTAAGAGAGTTTGGAAATTTTTCGATGATGTTTTGCCCTCTTCGAAGACTTCATTTCCTTCCTGATAGCATTTGTTTGGAAAAAAACCCTACATTTTAAGTAATGCAAAACAAGTTTAGGAATAATATTTTTAACATGATCTTCACAGCATCCTACTTGTGATGTATCTACTACTATATGTGTTAAACTGTCTAAACACTCAAAAAATATATCCCCCCACAGGTTATTTGGACACGAGAGTTTGTCAGACACAACAGTTTCCACTTGTAAAAAAACATTATAAATACTTTTTGACGGATGTGTCAGGTATGTGCTACCTACTCTGGAACCATAGTCCTTTATTATTGTTAACGTTGAAGCTGGGAGATATTCTTCTTGATCTCCACTAGAAGAGTGGCACATTTATTACAAGATGTAAATTTTTTTGAATGGAAAATCACGAATCCTGCCATATGGTATACTAGACATTCTTTTACAATGCTACATTCTTTTATCTCTGGAAAGTTATTTTCCCAGTCTGGAATGTAGTCTTTGCCATCAAATTGAGCTATATTTGCTTCAATTTTATCCTCTATTTTGGACTGAATTTCTTTATTGCGTTCTTCCAATTCTCTTCCCAATAATCTCATATGATTAACAAAAGATGTTAAAGGCATTTCAGATTTGCATTCACAATTTCCACCTACTGATAGAGCAAGTTTTGTGGGGATATAGATGCACTGTAGCATATGCAAATGCAAGAAGTCTATTGTAGAGGGGTGGTCATCACAACTTAAGGAGCGTAGAATTCCAAAGTGCCGTTCCAGAGGATCCTGGTTGAATTTGGTAGTGATTACACAGGTGAACCCATTTTGCCACAGATACATACAAACTGCCAAAGTACTTTCAACTGTTACTCTTAAGGACTCTAGTGTTCGTTCAGAGGCAAATGTATTATTGCTCTCATTAAGAATTATTCTCCATCTGTTTAGTGTTTCATGTGCATTAGAATTTTTGTAAAGTGCTGATGCAGGAGTTAAAGAATTTAATATATCTATCAAGCAATTCATATCCCTTGTGAATATCTCTGTTGTTTCACTGTTTTCAAAACCCTTTATACCAACATCACGACAAAATTTAATTCCGTCTGCTACAGAATTACCAAACAACTAAAAAACCATCTTCACATTCATGCGTTGAAATGAATTAGGATCTAAATGGGCATGTGTTAGTTTTGGACACACTTTCATTCCAGCAAACGCAGAACAGCTGTCGATTTCAAACATTCGACGATAAAAGTTAAAGTCTATTTCTTCCCCTTTATGTAACACTTTAACTTTGTCGTGGAAGTTATTTCTAATGCATTTTATTATATGTACTGCATCTGAAAATGCCCAAATTTTTCTACTTGCATCAACAGGGTTAGGTATAGAGCACTCTATTTTACCTATTTTTCCTGAAATTCCTAAACTTTTCCACATTTTTTTATTAGACTGACTACCATCACATGTGAATCCAATGATTCTTGATCCAGCTTGTTCTAACTGTATTATCACTTGAATCAGTATTTGTGCAATGACATCTCCTGGTGTGGCATTATGGCTTGCATAAACTGCAACTGGCTGAACCCAACTGTGAAGTAATGGCACAAACATAAACACTAAAGCGTGGTTTGCTAATTTATCTCTATTCCCTAATGGAGTGAAATCGCCTAAATTCACAAATCCTTCCACTTTAAAAGAAATGGAATTAAATTTTATCTCCTCTCTAAGTTTCACCTCATCAAATACAATGATCCCAGTGTGTTCATTATCATTCAGCCCATGGAAATATTGTCCAATTGCATTCAGACGATGTATGTTAAAACCATAAGGGCATTTTAGACCTTTCACCAGCTTTCGTAAATGCGCCTCAGATGGAAGTGGAAGCAGATCATGTTTTAAACAATGTCTGTAACCTTTGGGAGACTTTATTTTCAGAAGAAGACTGTCTAATAAAAACTCAGCATTGTATCTCATTCCTTTCTTATTTTGCAACTGGCATTTTCTTAGCATAGTGTCAATAATCAATTTCTGTTTTCTGGAGAGAAATTGTGAATATTTTGGTGCTAATGGTGATTTCTTTGATTGCAGAATATGTTCTTTTTCAAGCATCATAATTTTAGCTTTTGAAGCTTTCAACTTATTTTGTGCCCTCATTAAGTTACGCTGCTGGTTTTTAATCTTCTTCTTTAACGCAAAAATTAGTTTTGCATTTGCTTCTTTATCATCAATTATATTGGGTGAGGACATCACACTGTTGCATTTTGCGAATCCAGAGTTTCAATATCAAAGTTCGTACGTATCATCTCTACTTCCACTCTTTTTGGGTTCATTTTTGAATTTGTGGTATCCAAGTGTCTTTTTCTTGACTTCCGTCGTTTGACAGTTCTTGACAGATATGAAGGCAAATTTGGAAAAATATGAGGTACTGCGCCAGATTTCAATTTCCATCTCTGCCTT
The DNA here is from genome assembly GCA_023313115.1 of Rhysida immarginata. NCBI lineage: Eukaryota > Metazoa > Arthropoda > Chilopoda > Scolopendromorpha > Scolopendridae > Rhysida > Rhysida immarginata. Next base: position 764,088 of record JAHWFO010100866.1, read on the forward strand.
GGAATTTCAGTTTTCTCACCATTAACGATAAATGAGTCCACTTTTACAGAAAAATGGGAATCGCTTACGTAACAGATACATGACAATTTACGGTCTTTTCTAGGTATCGCTTTTTCCCATTTAAAAAATTCTGCTTGATCTCTAGGCGGTCTAAAAAGTGTTTATCCTTGGTCAGAACATTGTTGTAACCCGATTTACATCCAGGCACAAAACAAGTCGGCATTTTTCTTTCCTACCTTGCAAATAAGCCGAATAAATACAGTAACTGTTGTATTAACGCATAAACTTGCCTTACTGGTTACTTGACTCACTATTATTGAATTGATGTTTCGGTCTGTCGATTAAAAACTCTCCGGGAAAAGACAAGGAAGCACACAACACAACAGCAAGCAGCCATGACAGCATCAACTGTACCGGCTCAAACGACAGTGCTGCCAGTAATTCGAACGTTTTCCGCGGCGCCTGGCTCTTTTATTGCTCTTCTATTCATCTCATCAATATGCTTTGTCTGGATTTTACCCATGAAGCACTTGTTCTACGATAGTAATGATGGAGATATCGTTGAACCGTGGAAAACCTCTTAAAAGTCATAATATAAAAGAAATTGCATCCGAGTCGACTATTCTGCGTCATTTTATAATTTATTAATTTCATTTACATTTATTTAATTTATCTATTTAAAGAAAAAGACGAAAATAGAAACTAAATATAAATACGAAAACAATGTCTCGAAAACGAAAGCGGATGTTTCATGGAATAGCTAAGCGATTTACTTCCCGTTAACATCTATTGACTGGCCTTTGAAATGACGTCATCCTGTCGTTCAACTTATGTGGCGGCAGCTATAATGCTTTCAAAAGAACATAAACAAATAAACAATAAAATGCTTTCAAATGAATATCAACAAATCAACAATGAAAATGCTTTCAAATGAACATCAACAATAATTTGAGTTAACTTGATATTTAATATTAAAAAAAAAACAATAAAAAAGGCAATGCTACATGCATTGACAAATATGGCGCACAAACTGTTCATTAATGCTACCTTTTTTGAAACGCTTTTACTTGTATTAACGTGAACAAATACACTAACAAAATATATTGTGCACATCTACAGCACAGGACCTTTCCAACCATATAAGTTTCATGCGTATTTGTCCACGTTAATACAGGTAAAAGTGTAGTACAAAAAATGCGTTCCCGTATTTATATATAGATTTTGAAAAGCCAAGCAAAGCCCCTGCTACGCTAAATTTCCAATACATCCAGCAGTTATTTAACATTCCCGACACTAATATGGTTAAAGAGGAATAGAAAACATTAGATTTTAAAAGTCAAGAATTTTATTAACCTAATTTATATACTCAAGACCTTAGATATCTAAATGTATGAATAAAATGAACTTATACATGTACTACTTTCAAAAACAACGCCTGAAAAGTAACTTGGGTTAACATAAAATGATAGTGTTCTAGCTAACCATTTATGGTCTATTTATAAAATTTAGAATTCGCCAATAAGATACAGTCATTATAACAGATGCCATCTATGAATCTGCATGTCACTGATGGGGCACACAGAGACATGAGAGTTTACTTGGATGAGGAATGGCAAGAACACTAAATATGATCAGGTGCAATTGGATTCTCAGCACTTTCCTGATTTAACATGTTTAGATTTTTTACCTTTAGGGGAACCTAAAGGATGTCTCGTATCGCAGAAAAATCAGTGATTGACCTTCAGGAAGAAATTAAAATTTCATGTACAGCAATTCTACTGGACACTTTGGCCAACGTTGCCCAAGTAGCTGTTCGGCGTATTTATTCGTCTGGACGTTAATGGCAACCAGTTTGAAAATGTCTTGAAATTGTAGAGGTCACGGTAACTTATAAATAGTATTAAAATTTTTCTACACGTTTTTCTTTTGCTCATATGTGAATATACAGGGTGTTTCAAAATTATGTACAATAAATTTATTGACATATTCTTCAGGTCAAAAGAAGACGAAAATGTTCTATAGCACTTTGTCTGGAAACGATTTGTTTGCGAGTAATCCAATATCATACAGTAGGGAAGCACGGTAGTTAGCGGACGATATTTTAGCTGTTCCAGCGTTTCGACCCAACATTAGGTTGAGTGGTTTGTTCCATTTAAACCTACTTTAGGGTTGTTCCATTAGTTGTGTACGGTTGTTTCCATTACTGTAGTTTCACTACTGTACATCCACTAGGAATATCAATTTCAGAACGTTTGCGTGCTTTGACATAAGCATTACGATTTACGTAAAAAAAAGTCATGTACACGTATTCCAGTGCAGAATACACTGACATGCACCTAATGTAAGGTCTTGCGGACGGAAATGCTGTGGAAGCAAGAAGACTCTACCAAGAACGCTTTCCGAATAGACGTTTGCCAAATAACCGAACATTTGTATCTGTCGACAGACATTTGAGGGAGCGTGGTTCCTTTGGCCGTCAAATAGGACAAGGGCGGCCTGTAGCACATTCTCCGGATGAGGAGGATATGATAATTGACATCATACATGATGAACCACAGACAAGCACCCGTCGTATTTCTTCCATGGTACACATTCCGCACTCATCTGTTTGGCGCATTCTTCACCGTCAGCTTTTGCATCCATACCACCTGCAACTGGTTCAGGCACTGAACCCAACGGACTATCCACACCGACAACGATTTTGCCAATGGATACAACGTCGTCGTGCTGCAGACCCTAGTTGTCTCAGCCAGATATTTTTCACGGACGAAGCAACCTTCACCCGGACAGGAATCGTAAATTCTCACAACCAGCACCATTGGGCAGATGCTAACCCGCATGTTACTAGAGCTCGAGCGCATCAAGAGCGTTTCTCCGTGAACATTTGGTGTGGAATTGTCGGAAATAACTTAATTTGCCCTTATGTGTTGCCGCCACGATTGACTGGGCGAGCGTATCTTATGTTTCTGCAGAATGCATTGCCAGAATTACTGGAAGATGTTCCTCTTTTGATAAGATCTAACATGTGGTTCATGCATGATGGCGCTCCAGCACATTTCAGCCATGTTGTGCGAGCACACCTTAATGCTGCATACACGAATCGGTGGATAGGTCGAGGTGGACCGGTAGCCTGGCCTGCAAGATCACCTGACCTTAATCCCTTGGACTTTTTTCTGTGGGGTCAGGTGAAAACGATCGTCTACAGCCCAGAAGTTCCTAACATTATGATCTGCGACAACGAATTGAAAATGCATGACAAACCGTTCGTAATGCTGGCGACGAATTCTTCCATGACATCAGACGGTCGCTCTTGCAACGAGCCGAAGCGTGCGTGCGAGCTGGTGGCGAGCACTTTGAACAATTCCTGTAATTTGGAGCCACGGGTTTAGTTGGCTGTATCGCGTAAATAAATCGTGTCCAGACAAAGTGCTATAGAACATTTTCGTCTTCTTTTGACCTGAAGAATATGTCACTAAATTTATTGTACATAATTTTGAAACACCTTGTATATATTTTTCTCAAAAAACTCGGTATTTTAGAGTTAAAATCTGAAATAACCTTTCATTTATACAGGGTGTTTTTGAATTGAGTACAGATTTTGGGAGATGATAGAAGAGGTCCTTAGAAGTATTTTTTGTCATATGAACATGGGGTCCCCGCAGCTCCGTTTACTTACAATACTGCATTGAACAATCAAACGACACCGGGACGCAGTGTGCGTTGGTAGGCCTAGATTATTTTATTTTTAACAATTAACACAAGCAATCTACTGTAATAACTTTTAAGGTAATTGTTTGCAAAGAAATTTCAAGGTGCACGTGCTTGTTTGTTGAAAAGTCTTAGGACAAACTTCGTCAAGGAGATTCCACACCTATGAACCATACCCAAAAGCGCTCCGTTATCAGGCTGTTAATGTGTTTTTTGTGCGGTTCTGGATTATTGGGGAGAATTCTAGGACCCCTGCGCTCTTGATAGTTATGGACACTAACTAATTTACTTTACCTGTGATATCCATCAGCTAACCTCCGTATCTCTAGGAGGTGAAGGCTGTGAAGAAGAAGAAGAAGAAGAAGAAGAAGAAGAAGAAGGAGATTCCATGGTATCCAACCCTTTTGTAAAATACGATTAGTCCATATGTAAATGAACAAATCGCATTCTGGGAAAGCAGTAGGTAAAGATTTATTTTAAAAAGTCATACAGTAGATTGCTTGTGTTAATTGTTAAAAATAAAATAATCTAGGCCTACCAACGCACACTGCGTCCCGGTGTCATTTGATTGTTCAATGCAGTATTGTAAGTAAACGGAGCTGCGGGGACCCCATGTTCATAGGACAAAAAATACTTCTAATGACCTCTTCTATCATCTCCCAAAAAATCTGTACTCAATTCAAAAACACCCTGTATATATCAAATAGTACTAATAATTGACAGTTTAAGATATTAGAGTGAAACGATAGTGTACGTAAATTCAATTACATTTTGAAACTTTTTTTTAGTTATATCATTGAATTGTTAATATAATGCAGAATGTGTCAATGTCTAAACAATTATTATATCTAGAAAAGCTATTCAGTTACGTATTAAATTTTTCCCTAACCACTGCATTGTTCACCACAAGTTAACAGTGTACCAGAAGTTGACAAGTAGTTTCACCAGTAATTGACAACATTTTAATTAAACATTTTTATTATGCATATTAAAAACAATTGACAATTTTAAAAGTAGCTTCTGATGACCTGATGAAATCAAGCATTTTTAACAAATGTATCAAGTATTTAACATTATCTAAAATCGTGCTTTTTTAAACTTAAGTTGGTCATATAAATCATTTATGAAATTATAAATCGGTCTACTCCCTGCAGAATGCAAAGACCACAGAAAATGAAGGTGTTTCCCACTTGTGCGATATGATCAGATCTCGGCCAAATGTAATGCCCAACAAATTGTACATGGACAAATCTTGATTTTTGACGATTGTTTTCCTACTTGCAAAATTCATCAAATGCAGTGTTTCTTATCATAGTAAATAGAATGGTAGTTTTCTTTTTGCAAAATATCAGGTCGTTGCATATCAAATGTCGGATTTCGACGTGAGTTTCGCGCTTCAGCACGGTTTCCACGTTTAGTAGCAAGTACCCATAACAAAGTGGTACATTCCCAGAAATAAACCTATCAGAGACCAGCTGCTTGAAATTTGCATGTCTGTGATGATATTTAATAGCGTTTGAAACCAAAAGAAGATAGTCATGACTTCATACGAATTACGTGTGATAATGCATTACGAGTTCAGGTTGAATCACACTGCATCCAACGTCTCTCGAAACATCAATAAGGTATTCGGTGTAGGCACCATAAATGAACGTAATGTCCAACGTTCGTTCCGAAAATTTCGGGCAGGAGTGACGGACCTGGCAAATAAGCCACGCGGCAAACCGCCCAACGTGTTGAAAGACGCTGATCTGAAGCGATCTGTGGAAGAGGATCCGTCAAAAACTGTTCGGGACCTTGCAGGGGATCATGCTGTAACAACGTCGACTGTCAGTAGACACCTTAGAACCATCGTCAAGGTGAAAAAGCAGGACAAATGGGTCCTACATGAACCTACGGAAAACCAAAAAGAGCGTCGGTTGGAGGTGTGTACGGAATTGCTTTTGCGCCATGAAGAAGCGAGGATTCTTAATCGCATTGTCACCTGCGACGAGAAGTGGTTCCTATACGACAATAGGAAACAATCAGCACAGTGGCTGGATGCTAAAGAACCCCCGCGAGATTTCCCTAAACCCCCGTTGCACCCCAGGAAGCTCATGGTTACAGTTAGGTTGAACATCCGTGGTATAGTGCATTACATCTTCCTGCAGCAGGAGCAGACGATCACCGCTACGACCTACTGTCGTGAACAGCATCGTATGCACACAAAAACTTTGTCAGCAGCAACCTGCACTTTTGCATTGCAAAGGCGTCCTTCTGCTGCATGACAACGCGCGTCCGCACGTTGCACGAACGACCGTGCAGGCACTACAGGCTCTGGGCTACGAGGTGCTTCTACACCTCTCGTACTCTCCGGACGTCTCCCCTACCGACTACCATCTTTTCCAGAGCCTGGACAATTTTCTCCGGAGGAAAACATTCCTAACCCAAGCAGACGTTGAAAACGCATTCCGGGAGTTTATTGAGTCACCTGATCATGGATTTCATCGGAGAGGGCTCGAGAAGCTGCCAAATCGTTGGCAACAGTGTTTGGATTGCAGTGGGGTTATTTCGAATAGCAGGTGTGAAGGTGTCCTTTCTAGAAGGCCATTAAAGATGACCTCTGCAATCTGACATTTGATATGCAACGACCTGATAAATTATACTGTACTATCTGTTTGATCGTCTCTGTGACAAGATTCAGGACCAACAAAAACAAACGGTGAATAAGCCCCAGAAGATTGTCAAAATGATTGATCTAGAAATTGACAGACAAATTGCTTTTATTGACAGACCTAGGTCACTTGCTGGAAATTACGAAGTTAGACTTAAAATCATGATGCTTCCTTTATTATTATCCTACATTCTATATCACATAGTATATTTATGTTTGTTTTTTAAACACAGAAATTATCAATAATTGACAGGTTATGTAAATTACTAGTGTCAATAACAGACAGGTTAAGTCGAATACTAGTGATTTCATATCTGGGTTCTAGTAGTTGACCGTAGGTTAAAACAATTAACACATCGGTCATCTGAAATTCTGCCCCTTGGTCGCACAAAACGGCCCACGTAAAATTATAACAAGTATTACATAATATTCTTGAAATCAATTCAACTGATCAAACACATTTTTCGACTCATTAAAGCATTGAACAATCAACACATGATTGTGGCCAAACTAAGGAGCACACAGCCTAGTTTTTGCTGTAATGGGCACTGCCTACTCTACAGGGTGAGTCTGAAACCCTGTCACAAACTTTTAGAGGTTGTATGGATGATTCTAAGGAAAAACGTTCATATGAACATGGGTTCGAATTTGAACGATAACCGAGATATGAGCAGAAATAAAAATGCTTCCACTAAGATCAACAAATTAATAACTCACTTTCTATAAAATCTAAGTTGATGAAATTTCAGAGAATGATAGGGTGCATGAAACTGTGTATACCGATAAAATTTGATCGAATTCCAACGAGTAGTTTCCGAGTTACGTAGCCAACATCGTAACACGTGGAGGTTATATCTCACATGTGAGCACGTGTTACGATATTGACTGCGTAACTCGGAAACTACTCGTTGGAATTCGTTCAAATTTTAACGGTATACACAATTATATGTACCCTATTATACCCCAAACTTCATTATCCAAGGTGTTACAGAACCTCAGTTAACTTGTTGATCTTAGTGCGGCATTTTTATTTCTGTTCGTATCTCTGTTATCGTTCAAATTTGAACCCATGTGTTTGTGCATTTTTGTTTTATTTTAAAACTTGAAATATTCATCTCTCATCAAAACTATCTCCCACGGAAATGTGACGCCTCCCTGTCTCCAAGTCCGCCACTGAGTTTCAGAGGGGACAGAGCGAAGGGGAAGCGGACAGGGCACTTCTGGACATGTGGGAGAGAGTATGCTCAAAATAGAGTGCTCTCTACAGCCACCCATGTATGTATATCCCACAAATATTTAAATTACAGTTGTTTTGTTATCAATCCGGTATTTATTCAATCAATCAATATAGTCCACCAGCTCTCAGAGCATCGAAAGTGTACACAACATTTTCTGGTCCTTCGAGCCGGATATCTCAAAACAACTTGCAACTCACAGAACTCCATCCCGTTTCATCTCGGAGCAGCGTGCATCATCCCCTGATCAAGGTTGAAAAACGAGCCGAGAAAGACAACTAAAGAAAACATGGAGCTCCATCAAGAAACAACGAGCATACATCGATCAACCATCGAACATACATCCAGCAATTATCGAGTATACAACGAGCAGTCATCGAGCAAACATCAGTAACATCCAGCAACGTCGATCGAGAGAATTATCGGTTAGAGGGGTGAGTTTCGACTATTCATTATCCATTCTTAAATCCACGATATCCTTAGCGCCAATATTTCCCGTTTTCTATTTTATTCTTTCACTAACTTCAAAGTACATAATCATTCACATTAACTTGCATTTTCAAAATGAGCGAATTAAAGGCTCTGTCAAGGAAACGAAGCGGGAAAAAACATGCATTAAAATCATTCAAAAATCACAGAGATTTATTAATTACAAATCAGGATTTACAAATTCAGCAAATTTGCGAATTAGAAAGGCGTTTAGCTCGAATACAGGGAGTGTTTGAGGGATTCAGCGCCATTCAAAATGATATCGAAGCTATTTGTGACGAAAGCCATTTAGAAAATCAGTTACTTGAAAGCAGTAGCTTCGAAAATGATTATTTTCAGCTGTTGCAACGGCAGAGTTATCCATCAAAAAATATAATTCTGAAACCGATTCAGGGAACAATCATTTAGTCTCTGACTCCTCCCCTAGTACGACTTTAGTGCCTATCGAAAAATCTATCAAATTTCCCATTATGCAACTGCCTAATTATTCAGGAAATATTGAAACTTGGCTAGAATTTAAAGACACTTTCGTCTCAATTATACATTCGAATCCCAGCATCACAAATATTCAAAAACTACACTATTTGAGATTGTGCCTATATGGGTCAGCGGCTCAAATAGTCAACTCATTGAAAATTAGTCAGGCAAATTATTCGATAGCATGGAAATTACTTTCTGAACGGTATGATAATAAAAAACTTCTAGTTCATAACCATATTCATTCATTGTTTGATCTTCCAAATAAAAAATCTGAAAGCGCATCTGAACTGAGGAAGTTATCGGATGGATTATCCAAACAACTCCTTTGTTTAGAGGCATTGGGTCAGCCTGTCAAGCAGTGGAGCACCCTATTGATTTATTTGATCACTCTGAAATTTGATGCCTCCAGGAAACAACGCGAATGGGAGAGTCGCTCCTTTGACAAGGAATTTCCAGATGTTGCACATGTTCAATCTTTCCTCAAAGAAAGGTGTTAGTTGCTGGAAACGTTGGAAAATCAACTGAAACCAAAGAGAAATGTAAATTTTAAATCAGATAACAAAAAACAAAATTCAATTAATGCATTTGTAGCCAGTGAGAAACAAATTCAAACCAAATGCAATTTTTGCAATGGGTTAAATCATTTTATTTTTTCATGTAAGGAATTTTTAAAATTAGATGCTGCCAAAAGAATAATTGAGGTGAAGGGAAGGAAGTTGTGCCTTAATTGTTTGAAGAAGGGTCAAATCATCAGGAATGTAAATTGGGCAATTGCAAAAAATGCAATAAGAGACATAATACGCTTTCACATTTAAGCAGACAGACAAATGAGCCCATCTTAGAGAATAACGAGCCACAAAATCAGTCGATTGAGACTATTTTGACCAATTGCAACTCAACAAATCAACACATTATGCTATCCACAGCTCTTATAAAAATAAAGGATAATACCAGCAAAGAGGTGACAGCTAGAGCCCTGTTAGATTGTGCCTTTCAAACTAGTTTAATCCCTTCTGATTTTCAAAACAAATTGAATTTAAACAAAACAAGAGTAAACATCTCAGTAATAGGTGTCAATCAAAAGGTAAGCACAGTCACGGGATAATTCATTTAAGAGTAAGCTAACTTGTTATATATTCCATAAAATAACTGAAAACACACCTTCGAAAAATTTGACATTTCAGTTTTTAACATAAAGCTATGTTTTTATAAAGCTAGCTGATGAAGCTTTCCATAAATCACAAGCAATTGATATTTTAATAGGCGCCGATTTATTCTGGGATGTATTATCCTCAGAGCAAATTACTATAGGCCGGGGGCAGCCACATTTGCAAAACACAGCCTTTGGATGGATAATTTCAGGTCCATTTACCTGCAGTATGGTGGAGATCCAGGGCAATAACGTGCAATTTAATCCAAACGTACGACATTAAAGAACAAGTAATATTGTCCTGGGAGTTAGAGGAGGTTACTCTCAAAAAGCCATCAGCCTTATGTGAAAAATATTGTAAAGATCTGTTCACAGAAACAACATTTAAAAGCAATGACGGTAGATATATTGAAACCATCCCAATCAAAGCACCTCTATCAGATTTAGGTGAATCCTTACAAATCGCGGAAAATCGTTTCTTTGCGCTAGAAAGAAAATTAGAAGACTTCCAATTAGGCTAATCACGCTGACGCTCTAACCAATTCAACCATTGACACATGGAAGCATTACGTTATTTACATGGTCCAGTTCTGCATAGCATTACGTATCCTTTAAGCGCAAATTGAGATAAAGTAGGCGAAATATCATTTTTCTCGACAAATGGCAGTTCATGACAGAATTAATTGTGAAAACCCAGTTATGAACTGGAATGGATTTGTACGTCAAACGAGCTGGGGTCCCCAGTTCACCTTTCACTCTGTTTTTAAGTAAGAATGAGTTGGGTGTTTCTCCCGATCGTTTAATGTAAGGGGGATAGTAAATGATGGCAACAACTGGTTGTAAACAATAACAATTGATTTATTTACAAGTGATTCTAATACTAATTTAATTTCTAATGACATGAAAGGGAAAACTTTAACTCAATTCTATTCAATTGAATTGATCTGAGAGATATATGAGATGTGAGAGAGACAACGTGTGTTACCCAATCTAAACGTTCTTGAAGTCGTCTCCGTTCTTCTATTCAGATGATTCTCAATAAGGTACAATTTCTAATTCACGCTTCAATGTTAAATAAAACTTCTCTTCTATTAAAGAGGGGTTTCTCCTCAGTAACTGAGAAATGAGTCAGTATATATCTTAACAGAATTCATGAGCCTCCTGCTCTATGCTAACTGTTCTTCTGTCAACTCGAAGACAGGATAAAAACTAATCAGACATCTGTCTATTCTGTGACAGGCAACACTAACTACGCCTACAACTATCTGCATCTGTCTACCTGGACAGGCTGATTCCTTCTGAACTCGACGCCCTCACCTCGCTCATAACACCAACTAAAAAGACTCGGTGTCAAAGGACACTCCAACCAATGATTGGTAGGAAGGATCATCTTATGGAACATTATCCGAACATTCCTACAAACGCGTCATACATCTACAATGACTGTCTCTACTTTACTCCTAATTCAATATCTGGTAATTAAAGTATAACATCCTGTTTCTAGCTCTATTCTAAACCTTTTTTAAATCTTTTATTTCATTAAACTTTTATTCAACCTTTTCTAGAAAACCTTTTAGATAAGTTAAACATAGCTAATTCTGATAACTAATCTCAATATTAAATAACTAATCAATAACGATCTGTCTTAAATGACTAGGTAAAAGTTCTTTATAATATAATAATAATCTATAAAAATAACTGTTTTTACAAATTAAGCCTCTCCTAAATGGAATTAAAGAATATTTAAAAAGAATAATTAAGCTAAAATCCGAAACTTTAATATTTGAACATTAATACGCGTTCACAACAAATGAGGGTGGGGGTTCCGAAATCCCGGGGTCCCACATAATTTGCTCGATTAGAATTATGCGGTGCTTTAATCGCAGCGCAACTAGTAGAAAAGGTTCAACAATCGCTGGATCACACAATAAGCAAAACCTACTACTGGTCAGATTCAAATATAGTTTTAAGTTGGATTCGCATGTCACTACACACTTGAAATATCTTTGTCTCTCACAAAGTAGCAGAAATATAACGACTCACAAAAACTGATACCTGAAGATACGTTAATACAAAAGAGAACCCTGCTGATTTGATTTCGAGAAGAATTTCTCCTACGCAATTGAACATTTCTATTTGGTGGCACGGCCCTCATTGGCTGTCTTTACCAGAGGAAAACTGGCCGACTCCTCTCGGTCATACAGCATTAGGTGAAATCCCAGAGACAAAGCCACTGAAATCATTGGCAGTTGTTCAACGGAATCAAGAGACTTTCCCATTCTTCTACACTATGTTCTTTATAAAGCTTCAACGAGTGCTTGCTTGGTGCTTAAGATTTTGCAGCAACTGCAACGTAAAATACGAAATAAGAAAGACAAGAACTTTAAGAATTGAAGAACTGGATCAAGCAACAAAACGACTGATCAAATTTTCACAAAGGGAATCATTCCCAAATTTATGTAAGGGTCTCACTGTCGAATCTAATGCTACCATTAGCAAAAACCTCAGTCAACTATCACCTTTTGTTGACTCAGACGGTTTACTAAGAGTAGGTGGCAGACTGAAAAATTCCAGTTTTAGTTTTGACAAAAAATTCCCCTACCTGATTTCAGGTAAACATATTCGCGCCAAAATTCTTATGGTGTATGAACACAGTCGCCTTTTGCATGCCGGCCCTCAACAAACTCTAAGCTCCATAAAAGAAAGATTTTGGCCAACGGCAGGGAGATGCTTGGCAAGATCAGTTGTGCACGAGTGCGTAAAGTGTTTCAAAATTCTTGCCAAGGGTTCCAATCAATTAATGGGTGATCTACCATCCAAAAGAGTAACCGCTATTCATCCATTTCATACAATAGGCATCGATTTGGCTGGACCATTCAGTATTAAAAATAACAAAGGTCGTGGCAGCAGGACATTCAAATGTTACATATGTCTATTCATTTGTTTCACCACTAAGGCCGTACATTTGGAAACAGTGACTGATTTGACCACCAGTGGCTTCATGGCCACATTTCGTTGATTTATCAGTAGAAGAGGAAGACCTTCAAAAATTGTATCCGACAATGCCAATAACTTTGTTGGTGCTGCGGCTGAAATTAAAAAATTATTTCAGTTATTAGGCAAGGATTTGGCGTCACACGTGGCTAACGATCAAATCTAATGGTGTTTCATTCCACCAAACAGTCCTCACATCGGGGAGCAGGGATTAAAGCTACAAAATCACACTTAAAACGAGTACTCACAAATACATTTGTCACCTTTGAGGATTTTCTTACACTATTAATCCAAATTGAATCCGTCTTAAACTCTAGACCTTTACATCCCCTAAGCTTCTCACCTAACGATCTCTCTGCTCTTACCCCTGCCCATTTTTTGTTCGGTCGGAACTTCACCTCACTACCATAACAAGATCTAAGAGACATAGCATCAAATCGATTGTCTCTATTTCAACACCTGCAACAGATGTATCAGCACTTTTGGAGGAGACGGTCCAAGGACTACATTAGCGAATCGCAACATCGCACCAAATGGAAGGAACGAAAACCAAACATCGCAATTGGAAGCTTAGTTCTCGTCAAAGACGACAACCTACCTCCATGGAAGTGGAGGCTCGGCCGCATCATCGATACACATCCAGGTAATGATGGTGTGGTGAAAGTAATCACTCTAAAGGTGCAAAATGGAACTCTGAAACGAGTCGTTTCACGTATCTGTGTGCTTCCCATTGTCTAACTGTCTCAAGACTTCTGAACAATTTTATTAACTTGGACAGAGACTCTCATTTTATTAACTTGAACTAAGAGCCAATAGCCGGGTACTGACTGAGCGAGCAGCCTCGCGAGGCAGACGTGTGATGCAAATGCTCAGCCGGTCAGGACGCGCCTCGCGCGAGGCAAACGCACGTGCTGCCTCGCCCGAGCCATCCCGAGTCGGTTTTTGTCGATGCTCAAAGGCGCCTCAGAACGAATGCCTCGCGCACTCAAGACGATTTTTTCTTGCCTCGCTCGTTCGCGCTATGGAGAAAGAAGATTTTAAAGCTCATCGAATTATATGGTTCTTTTAATAGATTTTGGGTTTCACAATGCGTAGAATATACAAATAGAGAGCTAAGGAAAGATACCTGGCGAAGAATAAGCCAGGAAATTAACTGAGAGTAATAAAATTTGTGTCATTCTTAAGTTTTTTGGCATTTACAAGAGAGTAGAGTGTTTCAAATTCAGTCTCAGACATGCGTGTAAAATTTTTTTTCTTCATCATCAAAACACATTTCGTCAAATAATTTGTTCCCATGTTGTAATCTGTAGTCATAGATTTTTTCTTCTTTTTCTTTACAAGATGAACTAATATAAACGCAGAAGCTGCAACGGCTATCTGTATGTGCGTTCTGAACTGAGAGCAATAAAATGCTCGGCCGACTTGTGGCTCACGCTTGCCTCGGAGGCAAACGTTTGCGCAGTTTCCTTGAAACCGAGGTTGCCTCGCGAGGCAAATGGGGCGAGGCATACGGCCGAGGCTGCCTCGCGAGGCTGCTCGCTCAGTCAGTACCCGGCTATTGACTGCACCTATAGTTGTAGGAGCTCTTTTCCATTTGTGCATCTCATATCATTCAATGCCTCATTTTATTTCATGGTGTTATTCATTCATTTGCATATTACAATTCAGCTTCCCTTTTTATTTTATATCATATTCAAATATTTTATGATTCATATATTTTTCTTGTTGTTTATTGTTCAGCATTTCTTTTTCAACTATTTCATATTCATTGATATCTTTTATATTCATTGTTTCATATTAAGACTTCGTCTTAAGGCGGGGAGAATGTCTGGATAAATGCGGAGAACGGTACTGAACAAAGTAGAGTATAATGTATGCTCCATCACCGCCATCTGGTGAGCATCGATGATGTCAGCTAGAGCCCAGAAGGCAGTGATAGAGCATATCTTCTACTTCCGTTGGGTGGTGACCGTGCTTAGGCACTGCGTAACTGCAGCACCAGTGTTGCCAGATTCAGTAATTTTTTTAAAGTGCTTGTCCTTGTTTTCTTGATTGTTTAACAATGTCCAACCAAGAATAAGAGCTTTAAAAAAATTACTAAATCTGGCAATACCAAGGAGCATTTCAGGAGGTCTATCCTCATGCTTTTTTCCAGTAACTGCGAGATTTTGCGAGAACTTCTAGCCATCTGGTGGTCAGCTCCATGGAAGAGAAGCGGCTAGCGACACGGTAGAACATGACTTCATGGCAAGTTCCTGTAACCGTCCGAGGGGAAACCAACTGCCCCCTGTAACCAAATAGGTTGGGTATATATCAATTATTTACCCCCGGAGGGGGACGTCGTAGACAGAACGCCGAAGGCGTTCGAGTAACGGAAAACAGTGACCAATGAGCCTCATTGAATGCCAGATAGTAAAAGGCCTGTGCGAAAGTCTTTTCTGCAGAAAAACTGATAGAAAAACTGCGCTCTCCCTTCCATTTTTCGCCATGACGTCATGTTCTGCCGTGTCGCTAGCCGCCAGTCATGGAAGAAGGAAGGGAGGAAGCGAAACTCGAGTCCAAATTTCGTCCTTCCGGTTTGGCGCGCCCTCGCACTAACGGTCCGAGAGTTATTCGATGCGAAAATGAAGCGCTAAAATAGGCATGTTCGAATCACTTAAGGAGAAATAACGGAAAAGAGTATCAAGTCTTTCCTACATATCACGGGCTTCATATGCCTTCAGGGATCAAAGATAGAAGTTCGGCAATAATTGTTCACGTCATTACAGAAAACTGCATTCGAATAGTATAAATTTTAACTGAAATTATTATTTTAATGAAATGTTAGAAAGAAAATTAAGAATTGGAGTAACATGCGTGAGGCTTCGTCCAAAATGCAACTTGCCAAAACAAGGTAAATAATGCTTTTAAAATTTATATTCGTTTTTATGTTAAATTTGCAGAGTTTAATTTACGCAAAATTAGAACTCCAAAATCTGTTTAGTTTGTTTCGTGCTTAATATTTAAGAAACTTTACTGTCATTATAAAGTTGCATGGCGAATAAATGTTTACATGATAAGTTTGAATTTGTTGTCATAAACAGTTAAGGGAATGCGCGCTTCACCTATTTTCAAAAAATAATGATGCTTCCAAAACAGAGACAAATGAAGAAAGAGACTGGCAGTGACCTCCCCTCTAGTGGTGCCTTCGCGCCGCCATTATGGGATTGGCAAGAAACGCTGATCGCGGGAGGCAATGCATGTGAATCAATCGCAAACAATTATTTTTTATAATATCTACCTAAGATATCTGGATGAATTTATTATGGGACCACCAGAAAAACTTACTCTATTAAACAAAAAATAATTATCCAAATCGGCCCATCCGATAAAAAGTTATTTTGTGATAAATAAAGTTATTCTTAAACATTAATTTAAAAAAAATAGTTTAAATGGAAAAGGAGGAAGAGATTATATTAAACAATTAACTAGGAAAATTCTCCTTTATAAATTAAAATTTGAAAGTTAATAAAATAAAATCTACAGTTCACTAATTATAATCCAAATTATAGTTGATTTGTGCGAGATGTACAAATTATAATTTCCCTTTCTAATACTAACTGGCGACCACATTCTCATACATATTGGTCAAATCTGTTT
Source organism: Rhysida immarginata (assembly GCA_023313115.1). Classification (NCBI taxonomy): domain Eukaryota; kingdom Metazoa; phylum Arthropoda; class Chilopoda; order Scolopendromorpha; family Scolopendridae; genus Rhysida; species Rhysida immarginata. The sequence goes on from JAHWFO010100866.1 coordinate 780,436, forward strand.
TTTTTTAAAAGATCCAATACTTCAGTTCACAAGTAATTATATTATTAGTTAATTGCTTATTACAATATTTGGATTAATAAATTGATTATTTTATTGAACTGAGAATTATTTCTTCCTTTTCGTTTTTTGTTTAAAAAAAACAATTTAAGTACCTTTTCAAAAGTATTTTACGTTACCAGATTTCCTTTTAATTTAAAATTTTAAAATATTTTAAAATCAATTAGCTAATATTTGATAAATTATGTTAGGTTTGTTTATTGATAGCAATTAAACTTTTAAATATCCTTCCAGTTTAAATGTCCTGCCTTTACAAATATTCCATTATTATCAGATTAACAAAAATTAAAATTGCATTTTTTTTATTATCTTAAAAAACAATTTTGTTACACAGCTTTTAAAATTTTTTATAAAGTATAAACATCTAACTGACATTTCAGTAAACATAATATAAACGTTTTTATTGTGATGAATACATTAAAAAAAAAAAGTAACTTGTCACTCAAGAAATAAGCACCAAGCTCAAACACCCGTGTATAATAGCTACATTATTTCATAGCTAAACGAAAAATTAGAAAGTGAAACATTTGCATTGTAGGTTTCCAAAGGATGACAAATTGATTGGCATTAAATTTACCAGGTTAAAATTGAGTGCAGGGCACAAAACATTAATTCATGTATAACTCTGATGAATATAATCATGAATTCATATAAGATGATGCGTCTCACTATTATCCAATCCCTGATATTAAAATCTTGTCAAAATATTATGATTCGGTTGTAGAATATATTGCAGGATTTGTTTCTAGGTCTCTAATTAAATCTATAATCTGCATTCAATGTAAAGAAGCGTTGAAAGAGCAATATAAGAGCTGCCACAACCTTAATTTCATTGTGAAAAAAAATAAAGAGGCCTTATCACACCATCGAAAGATGTAGTAAGCCTGAGCAAAATTTCAGAAAAAATCATTAGGAGTGAATTTGAATACCCCTATCAAAATTCTAAAAAAACATTACATTTTATAATCGAAAACAAAATTAATATTTTCACTAATTTAACTCACCATTCATTTGAAATGAGTCCTTCTGACGATCATGTGCTTCGACTTATTAGACTTAATGTTATCACATGATATTCGATATCACCGTGAAACCAAGGGGCTGACGGAAAAAATAAGTGGAGAAAATATACGCAGTGTCTTTTCACGACTTATTATATTTAAAAATCAATAAAGAATAAATGAATTAAAATTTTTGTGTAACTGAAGCTATTTTTGAAACTCCACTGGTAATGCTGTATGAAGAGGCTTCAAATTTACTTTTTATTTAGCAATACAAATGAAATTCTTTGCTAGGTATTAAAAATTGATTAAGTTACAATAATCAACTTTTTTAATAATAAAAATCAGATAAGACTGAAAAAATAAATTCATCCTTCCTCTAGTTTCATTTACTTTCACCATGGATGAAGAAATAACTTTGCTTCTTCATTTTTCTTCATCTATGATTTCACTTGTCTGTGGCTAAGCCTCCAATATAACGATAGGAGTTGCGAATGTACGTGCTTTTTTAAAAATTCGTAAAGCATTGAATCAGCTATTGAAAGTCATTAAAAGTATACGTTATCGTTAGTTAATGCAATAAAGTTTATTTAAAAAAATCAGTAAACAGGTTTACTGAAATCATCTACAAAAATAGCTGAAATTACATTGAGAACATAGGCCGCCTTAGGTTTTTGCCATTCAGAACAGGGCGACTGCTGCACTTCCGGTGGCACCAGTAGCGCTCAGCGAAATGAATAGGGCACTGCCAGTCTCTTACTTTCATTTGTCTCTGTTCCAAAACATTCTTTTTAGTCTGCTTGCGATTTTGATCAGATAGGAGAAATTAACCGCCTTTTAAGAAGTTTTTTCTCAATTTCGAACTTTCCTTATAAATATAACGCGAATTTAATTTTTAGAAACAATAAAGTTTTTGATGAAGGAAATTAGGGAACAATGAGGAACATAAAGTCCTTTCATTTGTTAACTTGAACTCTGAATAACGTTCCTGGTTCGAATCCAGGCTGCGGAATTTTCTTTCCTATTTTTCATCATTAATTCGAACAGCTGAGGTAGGCGTACCATTAAAACCCTCACTGACCATCTAATGATTTATTCTTTAAGAATTTATGCCTTAGGAAAGATAGTCCCAGCCTGCGAACTAGGTAACTGCTCTAACCAAGCCCTAAGGTCATGCAAATAGCGGTTCGTTTTCATGGCCGCAGTGGCGCAATTGGTTAGCGCGTTGGCGGTCCGAGCCAAAGGTTCCTGGTTCGAATCCAGGCTGCGAACCGCCAACGAAAATCTTTCCTATTTTTCATCATTAAATAAAATGTTCCCTAAAGAGTCAATCGCTTTATTTCGGGATGAATACCTGTTAAAACTATAAAACATGAATTTGAATAAAAGCGAAGTGATTATTATTAAGCGATGATTAAACTCAAATGAATTAACATTTCCTTTATTATATTTTTCCTAGATAAAAAGCAATTTTAAATATTTTTTACAAATTAAATTAATATGTATATAAAGTTCACAGGACCTTGTAATGATAATTTCGAAGAGCTGCATTTAGAAAAAGAAATCAGAAACCATGTGTAATACTAATTTTCAAGGTAAATGTTATTCCATATTGCATTCTTTTATTATTTTTAGAGTTGTCTATCTATAAATAGTAAAGAAACAATTCATATTATCACTCCAGATAAAATATAACTGAATAATACTAAATTTTTATTCTCTAGAGGAGCATGAAGAGTCAGTGCCTGCCTCAGCACCATTAATGCCACAGAAACCCAGCTGTCCAACATCCAGTGTACAAAAGAAGAAAAGATCTGATATTTATCCATTAAAATCGACAAGGAAGAGGTTGTATAGATCAAAATTTAATTTGAGAAAAACTAAAATCAATTTTGAAAACTCCCACTTCAGAGATGATCTGTGTTATAGAGATAACTCAAGTTTTTAAAGTTATATGTTGTAAAAGTTTAGAATTAATTTGAAGAAACAGGAAATACAAAATTCACTTGACCACAAAAAAGTTGACTCCTGTTTCTTCACACTGTAAGTAACCACAGCCCCAGAAGTTTATTTCTATTTATTTACAGTTAGTTATCACTCAGTTTAAAATGGCATAAAAAATTAAGAAATAAGGGATATGTTGGCAAATTGTAGAAAAGAGCTTTGCTCTTTGATTCTATTTTCGTGCTTACATGTTTATAGAGAAAAAAGATAAACTCTAACCTGACCTGGCTTTTAGTGTCTGCATTCACGGGTACATAACATTAACTTAATTAATAAAAAGGTTATTAAAAATTTACAAATCAATGCTAGGCAAATGGAAAAGAGTGAAAAACTGATCTGTATTGTATATCTTTAAATGAAATTGACTATCAATTTAAGTTACATAAGAATAAAAGACTTAATAATTGGTTTTGAAGATTTTGATTATAATGAAAGAACTAGTGAACTTGATCATGATCAGAGGCCTTACAAAGGATTGGAAGCTATCAGTTGGTTACTCTTTTGCAAGTAGAGATGCATCCTTAGACAAAATTGTTGAAAACAATAGAACTTATTAATATTCTAAAAAAAACATTGGATTAAATGTAAAAATTATCACAAGGCATTTCAATCAAGATGTTTTAGAAAATACTATCTCCACAATTTACCAAAAAGGAGGAGGCAATTTATATCTGTCAGTTTCCCAATTAAAAAATTCCTTGAAACACTTCTTGTAAACAAAACCAAATTATCACCATCCACAAATTCTGAAGATAATCAGGAATATTTAATATAAGAGATTTCATTATGTGCAAAGAACATCCTGTAGCTATTACATCAACTAAGGATGCTGCTGGGGTAGGGGGGGGGGGGTGGAGGAATGAAATTAATGTAGAAAAAAGCCAGTGCAGTTTACTATATCTCTGGCTACATGGCTAAGAAATTCTTAGTTCATCACAACTGTGAAGAACACCAAAAAGTTTTGACAAGTCAGGAAGATAATATGGACTCCCACAAGAAATCTTAACTCATTTTAGAGCAATTAGTAAATCTGCAGAATCATATTTTTGGCAAATGAACACTGCCATTATTACCAATGTTTGAATTCTATGTGTGTGTGAATCTTCAATATCAATTTTTTTCACTATTACCTCTAAGCAATGGGTTAAAGAAAAATTGAATTATTTTTAACATCCAGTGTAAATTATTTTAATCTATGCTCAGATTATGCTAAATTAGAACTTCATTTGTTTATGACTCTAAGGACATATTGGAAAGTAAAGTCGTAATATGGAGTTTAGGAATTTTGGAAAGAATGATAATGAGAACTTTATTCAGAAATGTTAAAAAGTTTATTTCTTTAGTGTTTCTATCCAGACCACAATTAATAAAATAACATTGAGTTCATTTGTTTTTATAATTTCAATAAATGCAAAATATATTAAACACAAAACATACATAGGAACATAATTTGCTTGAAACCATTGTCAAAATATAGTCCAAGCATGTTCGACGTATTTGTCTGTATCACAGAACTGTTATTTGCCTTAATTATTAAATTCTTTTGCATGTGTGTAATTGTCTTAATTATTGTGAATTGTTTACTATTTCATTAATGGTTTGTCAAGGAATAGTGAAAAAAATGCTATTGAATACAAACGGAAATTGAGCATTAATTCATGCTTTATATATGCTTGTCATCTTGGTTAAGTACAAGGCGATTCAAAAGTTGCTGTGCAGAGGCTGGTCGGAGGTGGCATCTGCTCGCAATAACTTTTAAATCATCCTGTATTAAATAAGAGGACTAGGGGGATATTCTACCAATTCAGAATATTTAGAGAATAAATAATTAATGCGAGAGAACTACTACACATTAACTTTTGAATCGCCCTGTATAATAATAAATAATTACATGAATTCACTATATAAAGTAATTGAAATTGACATGTTATTTTTACTGTATATTTAATGTATAACTTCATTATTGTATTTACATTTGTTACATCTAAACCAAACATCTTCTGATGCATTATTGATGTTTATCAAATACTTATATTAATTTTAAATATGACCTTATTATTCTTTATTAATTTACTTTTAGTAATACCTTGAACAATACAAATATTTATCATTATGATATTATAATTTATACCTCATATTAATTTTTTATATTCTAGTATTACATGGAAGGTAAATATTACTTCATGTATTAAATATCTTATAACAAAATGTACTTAAAATTTACACTATTTAGAATTGTAGACTAGAATATTGTACTTAACCATGTTTGTTTGTTTTTTTGTTTTTTTTTTACAATTAATATCCACTGTTCTTGTAATAGTAATATGTAAATTTTTTATGTCCTTACTTTAATAAATTGGATTTGTTTGAAATGAAATTGTTTTTTTTTTTATTTACACATATATTCTTTTTAATTATTTCAATTAAATAACTTCTTTTTAATAATTTCTATTTTAGAAACTGAACTAATGAAACCTCTTTTAATATTGAAGGGATAAAATTAAGAATAATTTGTTAAATTCATACACTTAATTTGTTTAAAATTAAAAATAAAAATTTCCCTCGCAATTACTGAAAAGCAATCGGAGAAAGAAAACATGAAATGAATAGTCAACTGTTTAATGAGTAATGCATTATGGGTAGTTTAGTTCTCGGACCGTCGGGTTGATGTCGCCACATAAACGGAAGTCCAAAATACGTAATACAGAAATAGAGTTTCATCTCCTTACTTACTTCCTTCTTGGTCAGCTCGATCAAAAGGTGAGTGTTGCATCATTGCCAGTGACGATGAATTGCACAATTTAGGTGAAGTAATTATTTTATAAACGTAGGAGTTGTGATAAAATATATATTAATTAAGATAAATAAAACTCCTTTAATTAAAAGAAAACAAATAAATTAAAATAAATAATAGAAAACAATGAAAAAAGTCACCCAATTGATAAAGTAAATGTTGAAGGACGAAACACAAAGGAACAAAGGTCTTGTGGAGAAACTCGGATGAAATACAGAAGAAACACATAAGAAACGAAGATCTAGTGAAGAAATATTACACGAACACAGGGAGGCACACAGTTACAGATGAAGAAGGTCTATGATGAAAGTTCGATGAATCGTAACACGTAGATGATGGTTGGTTGGTTTTTTAGAAACTTTGGCGTCGACTACTAAGGTCATTTTGCGCCTTTTACACAAGTTATAACAGTACGCAGCCCGGGACAAACACAAACATCCATGCCCACGGTGGGATTCGAACCCACGACCAGGCGGACTCGAGTACTAGAAAGCCTACGCCCTAGCCCTCTCGGCCACCTGGCCGGCTAACACGTAGATGACAAACTTGAAATATATTATAACGTTTTCGGGATTTCTTTCCCATCTTCAGTAATAAAGTTTTTTGAATGAATGGAAGATATAATAATAAAAAACAAAACAATGTAATCTAATACAATGTGTGATATTATGATTAGTTTGATTGTTGTGATCAGGATTGTTGAGTGCAAGGGAAGTGATATTATATTTTTTATAAGCTTTTATTAACTTTGCTGTGTTAGTTGTTTAGGTCAAATCTTGTAATCAATATTAAACCAACTTTCCGATAAGCTAGGGAGCTGCAATTTGACACACTTATGCAGAATCGATGACAATTTATGATAAAGAAAAAAATTTTCAAATCGGTTCATTGGTTCGTGTTCTAATGGTACTAACACATTACTACGAATTGATTGTTGTAACAATTGGACATTTCATTATGGCGAGAGTAAATGTGTCTATTGTTTATTGTTGCAAAATTAAGCTGTATTGTTGCCACTAAATAAAACATTATAAAAGCTTGGTTTGATAAAACCTTTTTCCTCTTAACTTGTTAGTAGTAATTTCCATTTATTATTAATTTCTATAGATGGTTTGGCTAAATTTTTTTCATTCGAAATAATGTTGATGGTTTCTTTTATTAGTCTTTTTTTGTAATTTATTTCTTTACTAATGATTTTGATTTTGTTCCAATCCGAATTATGATTTTGGTTAATACAGTGGTTCACTAAATGATTGTTTTTATCTTTGTTTCTAAGTGCTCTTTCATGTTCTTTTATTCGTGTTATTAATTGTCTTTTTGTTTGACCTGTGTAAATGTGTTGACAGTTGGCGCATGGAATTTGGTATATTAAGTTAGTGATGTTCCATTTTTCTTTATTATTTTGGCAAATGTCTTTGAAATTAAAAGTTGTGTTATTGTTTTGATTTTTTGTTGTTTTTATATTGGTGGTTGTTATTAATGTTTTGGTTATGTTATTTGTTATTTTTGGTATGATTTCAATGTTTGGTATCTGTTCTAGTATCTTTTTTCTGTTAGTGAAAAGTTTTGTTATTGTATTGTATTGAATATCTTCTGTATTATTCGTATTGAGTTGTGTTATTTTTTGTTGTGTTGGTGAATGCTTCTATTTAAATTTTATCAATTAGTTCTATAAGATATTTATTTTTTGATAGGTTTATTTTCAGATTTTTTAATTTTAGTGGGATATATTTTGGAGATGTGAGATTTTTTATTCTTTGTATATATTGTTTAATTGTGTTAATTTTTTGGTGTGTGATAAATAATGTGGTATGTTATTGCCTTTTGTAGGTTTTTCATATATTTCAAAATTTAGTGTATTTATATCTCTTATAATATTTAAATCTAGAAATGTGATTTGGTTGTATGACATGCAATTATCGGTGAATTTCAGTGGATATCTTTATTCTAATAATTGTGTTAATATTTCTATTGGCCTATTTGTGATAATTAAGATATCATCAACATATCTCATTCAAATTTTTATGTATTGTTTATGTTGTGAAGTGTTAAGTAATATGTGTTCTATGTGATTTAAATATATGTTGGCAAGTATGGGTGATAATGGGCTGCCCATCGGTAATCCATCTGTTTGAGAATATATATATGGTTTTCTTTTAATTAAAGGAGTTTTATTTATCTTAATTAATATATATATATATAGGTGAAGTAATGTTACCTCTATTTCAAAATATGAAATTTGCAAACCAAAAACAATGTCCTCCATGTGTTAAAGATTTGATTATGGTCATTATATATTTGCCACTTTTATTTGAAGATTTAAAAAAAAAGGTTATAAAGTCATCAGCCTACGTACAAAACGGTTGAATCAAGACTGCATAGAGAATATTTTTGCTCTAATTAGAAGCAAAGGAGGCAACAGGGATAACCCAAATTCTTTAGAATTCAGTCAGACTATAAAACAAATAATTGTGTGCAAACTTTTATTCAAATCAGACTGCATAGCAGATACTTTTTCTTTCTTGATTAACTTAAAAGATGTTCAGGAATTGAAATGCAAAACTAAGGATATTTGTAGACATATTCAAAGGTATGCTGAAATACAGGAAAATTTTAATGCCAGTGCTGACGTAGAAATTGCTGAGAAAAAATGCGATCATTTATACTGCAGGACATTTAACAGGAAAAGTCATATTTTCATGCGAAGGAAATTGTACAAAACATGTGGATCTTTTTTACGAAATGGTAGCAAATATTTCTTTATGGAATAAAATATGTCAAAACTGTGAAAAAAGAATTATTGTTAAATTTTTAAATCTTAGAATTCACCATAGTGTTCTGTTGTAAATTTCTCAATTTAAATCAGATCAGGCTCATCATTAAGCAGAATAAGAGAAATGCTAAAAAAAAGAAAAAAAAAGGAATTTTATTTTAGTGTATTGCAATATTAAAATGTATATTCTTTTTAATTTTAATAAAAATATTTACAAAGTTTGCAATAAATACAGGTTTGAAATTATTTTTTACATGTTTGCCCCATCCCCAGCCCTTATTTGCATTAAGGCTTAATGTTTACAAAGCATTATCTTCCGGGCAAGAGCATTGCCTGATCCAACCGGCCACCAGGTGGCGCGCAGTAATCTCGCCCGTTCGCGCAAAATCTCGCAGTCACTGGAAAAAGGCATGAGATGAGATGGACCTCCTGATATGCTCCTTGGCAACACTGTGCAGCACCCTCAGTTTCACTTTCGATATCGATAACGTTTATTATAATGTATCTTTTTTTTTCTTTAATACTGTCTTTATACATGTCAGGCGGGTGCAAAAAAGGTTTAGACTTAAGTCATAGTTGAGCACGTGAATAGCACATCCCAAGCGTATACCTGCTACCCTATTTTCATTCAGAAGTGACAGGTCCAGTCAAATCTGCCTTGACTCAGTAAAGGTACCTGATTTTGCATCCGATCAACATCCGGTAAGTTCAGTTCCTACGGAGCAGGTAAAAATATTTTTGCACCCGACTGTGCATTGACTGACCAAAAAAAAGTCGCCGTCTACATTGAAAATTGCAAATACTTATCGTTACTGATTGGCTCGTTTACTATACTGATTTGCATATATTTGCATACAACACGTCTACTAGGTATGAAAGATGTTGAGTTCTGTAGCTTATCACTTTCTGACCATGTCTGAAGATGTTGCACGCGGTCGTGGAAGTTGAGGTCAATGCGTTTCAGTGTGCCAAATTATTGATCTGCATCAAGCCAGAAAATCAACAAAGGATATTACTGAAATTACTGAAATCGGATTAAGAAATGTCCATGGTTTGCCCAGCGCATAAAAATCTGGAAAGACAGCGGCAATTTTTCAACTTCGCGGAGTAAATGTGACCGGTAGAAAATTTGACTGATCCTGACCAGAGATCTCTGAAACGGCTAGTGAAGTGAAATCGCAAAAAAAATCGACAGCAGAACTCATGGCAATGTTTAGAAATGAAAGGGAAAACATTTCCAGCCGCAGAATGCGACGTGAGCTGAAAGGAATGGGACTGAAGAGTTGCGTGGCATTAAGGAACCCAGTTGCCAGTGAGATTAACCGGAAAAAGCGACTGCAGTTTGCAAGGGAGCATAAAGATTGGAGAATAGAGCATTGAAAAAGGTTATGTGATCCGATGAGTCAAGATTTACTCTGATCCAGAGCGTTAGGCGAATTAGGGTCAGCAGGGAACCATATGAAGCTATGGACTCTTCATGCCAAGTGCCCACTGTTCAAGCCAGTGGTGGAAGTGTAATGATCTGCTGTTGCTTCAACTGGTCTTGTATAGGTTCAGCAACCTTATGCAGCAAAAATGAAGTCAACTGATTACTTAAATATTTTGAATGACCATGTCATCCCATCAATGGAGTTTTTCTTCTTAACCCTATTGAAAATCATTGGGATGTACTGGAGTCAATGTACTGGGATGTACTGGAGTCTACGAGGATAAGCAATTCTTCCATCATCCACACGATATCTCGCGGTGAAAATGCTGCAGTATTGGACGAAAATCGAGACTGAAAAACTGCACTAACCTTGTGGAAACAATGCCTCGAAGAATGCGCGCTGTAATAAAAGCTACAGGGGGTCCAAGAAAATATTAGAGTAAGCGAATTTTTTTTTTGGCCAAACAGTGAATATTATATAATTCTTATGCTTAATGTCAGTAGTTTTTCCATAGTTCGTGAAAAAATTAAAATTTTCTGACGTAGCACCCCCAAAAATATTAGTAACGAGCCGCCACTGGTGGTGAAACCTATTCCATAAGCTTATAACGTAAACCGCCATTTTGAATCCGTGGTCGAAAGTGACAACTGAGTAGCTATGCTAAATTCGTCGTTATTTTTGACAAATTTATTGTCGCTTGAAGCTATCCAATTTTAAATTAAGTCTGTAGTTGTATGTACAACTACTTGTTCGGTTTTATTTTATTTCTTTACATAAATATCACAAAAAATATAAGTTTACAAAAAAATGGCACAGATTTCTTTCGTTTTTTGTTTTAATTTTAATTAACAAAATTATTCCATGTTTCACTGCCGCATGTTTTACTCCTGTAATCAGTTTTTGGCTGGGTTACATTTCTTGATAAAATTTTTGAAAGTCGAAAGCAAGAACAGATGAAGGAGGAGGGGGGGGGGTATCCCCCTCGGCCAAGTCGACCTAAACTAGGCTTACCAGAGGTTGTTTCAGAAAAAGAGGACAGCTGAAAGCAAAAACTAGGACACATAGAAATTGATTAATACGGAACATTTGTCTTACATTTATCGCATTAGTTACATCAATTGTATTAATATATTTTATATTGCTCTGTATCATTTTCGAAATAATTAAATAAATAAATAAAAAAAAAGTAGGTACTTAAAATATTTTGGTTAAATTTAAACTATGTTCCCACAGCTGCGATAAATATTAACCAATATTTTTTTACAAACAATAGGGAGTAATCGTGAAAAGTTTCTTCTCGATTGATGATCAATCAGTTTTTATGTATTTTTGGGATTATGCTATGGACTGTATCAAGTTGTCATCATTAATGATATATTAAAAAAAAATCTTTCGCACTCTCGAGTTCTAGTCGATTTCTGTCTTTAGTCCATTGTGCCTAAATCTAAGAAAAATTACAAGTTAATATTATGAGGTGGGTTTGCAAAAAAGAAGATTCCTTTATAGTATTTAAGAAGCTTTGAGCATATTTTGACAGACACTGCTGAAAAAACTTTTGCCTATTTTCTATGTGAGATATCATTGATATCTGGATTGGTTTCCAAAGGTTTTGTGATTTACAGAGCTGGTCAAAGAATTTTGTGCCATTAATCTCAATCCCCGTTCTTGCATATAATATTGATGACTATACATCATTCCAGATATGAGCACTTTTCAGATTCAGTCACCGAAAACGCTCATTGTGAAAATTGTTTTGTGCAAAATTCTAAGTAAGACAGACAAGTATCAAATTCTCTGTTTAAACCCTCATAGCTGACTTTACTAAGAATTTGAGCAAACTTAATTTGGAGCAAACGGTTGTTCATGTCTTCGTCGTAAATTCTGAGATACTACTTTTATACAGGGTGATTCAAAATTCAATGTACAAACTTTTAGGGGAGGTAGTATGGGTTATTCTAAGCAAAAAAGTTCATATCAACATGGGTCCGAATTTGAATGATAACTGAGATATGAACAGAAACAAAAATCTTACCACCAAGATCAACAAGTTAATAAATCAGGTTCTGCAACACCTACAAAAATGAATGTTGGAGGAATAATATAGTATATAAAACTGTGTGTACCGTTAAAATTTTATCGAATTACAACGAATTGTTTCCGAGTTACGCAGTCAAAATCTTAACGCGTGCTGGTTAGTACTCGCACGTTAGCACTGTTACAATGTTGAATGCTTAACTCTGAAACTACTGGTTGAAATACAATCAAATTTTAACGATATACACAGTTTATGCACCGTATTATTTCTCATATTTCATTATCCAAGGTGTTAGAGAACCTGAGTTATTAACTTGTTGATTTAGGTAGCGGCATTTTTATTTCTGTTCATATCTCAGTTATCATTCAAATTCGGACCCATGTTCATATGTACTTTTATGCTTAGAATAACTTATACTACCTCCCCTAAAAATTTATACATTGAATTTTGAATCCCCCTTATATAGCACATATAGAACTTCCGTCGCCGAACTATCTTGTTTCTTAGGACCACCGCAAATACGCTTTGTCGCGCGCGAAATGGGTCGCTCGTTGGACACTGCGCATGCGTCGGCGTCGCTCCTTGTCGCCCGAACGTGACCTCTTTTTTGCCCTTGGGCGGGCGCAACGGAAAAAATTGCTTTTCAGGAGACGTCGCCTCTGCTAAGCTGAATTCAGTGGAAGCGACCAGCGACAACATCAAATGGCTAATCAAAACAAAAAATCAAACTCCCCCATAGAGAAAACCACTGAAAAATACAGTGGACGACAGAGAAATGGCCCACATTGTTAATAATAATTATGCAGACACTGGATATGAAACGTTTTGACACCACTTCATTGTTCCATTTTGCCTCTATTATAATTAGTGACACTCCATTATTATTATTATTATTATTATTATTATTATTATTATTATTATTATTATTACTATTATTATGTTCAGGAATTATGTGCACATTATCATTTAAAATGTGCAGGAATTAGTAAAGAGTCGTGGCCAACCAAGTGCACTGAATGGAAATGCGAAGTATGTGCAATTGTAAATGCGGCGCCATTCCTAGACATCGATGACAACGAAGAAATGTCCTCCGACAATGATTTTATCCCCAATCCTGGATTTGAAGATAAAGATAAATATATATCAGGGAGTATATCTCCAATGAAAAGCAAAAATTTACCTAGTAAAGAAACATTGGATAGATCACTAGCTAGAAATTTAACTGTATTAGTATGTACTTCGACCACCCTGGTTGTGACGTTACAGGACTTACTCTCTTCCTCAAAAAATGTCTTGCAAGAGTTGAATGCACAAAATAAAAAGGCGGGTAGGATTTTAACTGTGATAGAGGAATTGTTTAAAAAGGAAAGTGATATTAATGTTGAAGCTTCAATATTATTTGAAAAAGGAAGCTATGCGAGTAAAGTTACATCTAATTTAAACGAATTAACGTGTCCAGCTATACCAAATTGTAACGAATTATTTAAACCTGTAACCAAACCTAAGAATTAGGGTGCCTGTACGGAGAGTGACGACAACTCTGGCCGTCAGCAACGTTTTTCCCGACGATTGAATTAGCAGAGGTACAATTTACGATACTTTTCAGCTTATTAGGAAGAAATATAAAGATGGCTAATGCTGGTTAGCCTACCAAGCTTTTATTTGTATATTTGTCGATTTAATTTTCATAATAAATGTGATTATTTGATCAGCGGATAGCAAGTTCGAGAATTGTTTTTTTCACCTTTTCAGCAAAAAGGGAAAATAAAAGCCAATAACTAAAGAGATCATATTTAGCAGTCTATACACATTTTACATTTATACAAAAATAAAGATTTGATATCTATTGCAAAAAATGGAAAAAAATTCTCAATTATCGATGATTAGTTTTAGGAAAAAATCTAGATTCACTTTTTATCGTGGAATTGTTCTAATGTCACTTTTTCGTGTTTGCAAGTTGCGAATAAATTAAAAAATATGAACCAAAATTATAATAAGCTTAGCTACGTCTAGGTGTTAAAAGAAATAAAAAAATTGGCAAAACTTTTTGCGTGAACAACGACGCTCGCCATCAGGCCTCGTTGATCACTTCAATGTCACTGAAAGTAGTTATTAAAGCAGATATATTAAACGCAAAAAAAGAAGCCTTATTTGTGTCCATATTGTCTCCTGATATAACTGAAATTGAATTAAAATCATATTTAGAAGATCGAAATCTTGATATAAAATTTTTAGAAATTGTCAGATTAAAAACAAAATTTAAGACTTATTCGTCATTTTATATTAATATTGCAAGCAATTTATTCTCAGGTTTCTATATATCTAATTTTTGGCCCCCCCTGGTACCTTGAATTCCAGGTTCTTTGGGGAAATTATACGATTCACAGAAATTTGATTATCAAGGAGAAAATTTTGAAGTGCCCACATTGAGTAAGACTGAACAAAAGAAAAATGAAGATTTATTATCAGAACGTGAGGGGGCTCAGGACGAAACTTCCTAGAATACGTGACCCACTGATTGATGCTGATGCTCAGATAATTTGCTTAATTGATACGTGGCTGAACTCATCGTTCTCTGATTATTTGTTAGTAGAAAAAAGTTAAAATATTCACAGAAGGGAGCGAAGTTACGGCGAACGTGGTGGAGGCGTTTTAACGATTTTTCATCCGTCAATTAAAGTTATGTCGATAGATTTCGTTTCTCCATTTAATCAAATAGGTTGTCAGCTTTCCCGTGTGGAGTTAGTTGGGTGTAGTAAGAGCCAAAAGAAATACTTGTATTTATTTAACATTTATATTCCTGCAGGGATAACTAATCCCATTTTTGAGGCCTTCATTAATAATATCATTGATTTTAGGGTTCAGCATAATGATGGTGAGTTTTTGATTCTGGGGGATTTAATTTTTATAATCGTACAGAGGACTGTTCTTTTTATCAGCAATTCAGGAAGCAAGATATGGATGAAGCATGCGGTGTTATGGAAATGTGTGATTAGAATGATGTTTTAAATAACCACAATAAGACCTTGGATAAAGCTTATTCGAGACTTTCTATTAATGTTGAGTATAGTGACTTTGAATTGGTCAGAACAGTGACTTTGAATTGGAGTATCATCCACCGCTCCTCACTGATATCCCATTAATATATAAAACTAGCAAATTTATAATTACAAATATAACTGATTTAATTTATATAACTGATATTTAATTTATATAACTGATAAAACGCTGCCCGGGATAATTACACTTGTAGGTAAATCGGGAGGGGGGGGGGGTTCTAGAAATTAAGGCGTCGACTACAAAGGTCATTTTGCGCCTTTTACACAAGTTATATCTGTACGCAAACCAGGACAAATACAAACATCCATGCCCACGGCGGGATTCGAACCCACAGCCAGGCGGACTCGACAACCAGAAAGCCTACGCCCCAGCCCTCTCGGCCACCTGGCCGGCAACTCCAAAATGGCCAGTAATAAATCAATCAATGCAACACAGAGTGCAGTGACTATCCATTCTACGATAAATCCGAGAAACAGGAAATCTAGCTGATATCCCCGGACTTTATTTAAACTCTTCTTGACTTACCTCAGATTAAAACAATGTCCATCTTCACCACCGGGGAACATCACTGGATACCTTGGACCCAATTGTTTTTACCCTTGACATAGAAGCTCATATACCCTCTTGCTTTATCCGAAACTCCCGTTGTTCAGATGTTTCCAATGCCCATATAGCCTTTTCTGTTTTAGCTGTAGAGTTACCAAAATATTCACATTCACACAGAATATAGTCAAAATGTATTTTTATGAAATGTTTGGATATGCTATGCTAACAAATAAGCAAGATGATAACCCCGGCGTGGCTCGGACTCTTTGTTTTTTTTTTATTAAATTTTGCAATATCTTAAAAAAAAACACATGAAAACGCTTACAATTATTACAGTAAAAATTCATAATTAAAATTCGAAAATTTTTTTTTACATGCTAACAATGGACGGACCTCTCCAAGTATGCCACAGATAGCCTAAATAATTTCTTAGTCAGGTAATCTTACTTTTGATGTACAATTGATGTTCTTGCAATTCCCACCCTGCACTCGATGTCATGAAGCAAAACTTGGCCATTCATCACTTTGTGTAGTCTAGGAATCGCCGATTCTTCTATTTTCATGCTTACCATTTGCTCATTACAGCACGGAGCTAAAAGGGTGCTTCCTCTGTCGTCTTTCCACTCTTTCTCAGTAGTCTGGTAATTCTCCATTACCTCCAGTTACTGATGATTTTTAAAGATTTTCAAGAAATTCTTAAGTACTAAGAACTCTCAATTCTAAGAAAAGCCTGAATAAGAGAAATTCTATGTTGCACATTGAGCCTTATCTATATTGCACAAACCTTGTCTTGCATAGTTGGTCATGAGATATATATTGTTGATCCCAGAATAATGTTGGTGCATTGCGAGTTGATACCATTGTTTATACTTATTGTTGCACAAATTTTACCTTGCATTGCTGGTCATGAGATATTTCTCATTAATATGCCTTGCCATCATAATGAATATCGATTTATTATCGAAAATTATTATTTTTTGAAATCTGAAGTAGACAATGAACTTCCTCATGCTTTCATGATCAAATATGCAAAATTTCATCTAGATCGGAATAAAACTGTAGATTTATATAAAAAACAAACATACCCACAAATCCAAACATCCTTCTTTAATATATAGATAGAAGAAAGATTAGCAGAAGACCCGGCGTTGCCCGGGATAATTTCGCTTGTAGGTAAACAGAACAACCTCAAAAAGCTAAATTAAACCTGTAAATTGGTGAAAGAATAACTCAATCACTACAATATAGAGCGAAGGGACTATCCATTCTAAGAAAAATCCGAAAGACAGGAATTTACCTCCTCACTGAAAAAATCCATTCTAGGTGATACGTATACGGGGACTTGATTTACCGAAAACAAATTTTTTAAAAGCTCACAATGGATGGACCTCTACAAGGATGCCTTCTAGTCTAAATAATTTTTTACTCACGTAATCTTACTTTAAATGTACACTTGATGTTGCTGCAATTTCCTTTATTCTGTCGATGTCTTGAAGCAAAAATTGGCCATTCATCACTTTGTGTAGTCTAGCGGTTACCGATTCTTCTATTTACTTGCTTACTATTTGCTCAATATAGCTCATAGCTAAAGGAGTGCTTCTTCTATCGTCTTTCACTATTTCTCAATAGTCTGCTAACTCATTATCTCCAGTTACTGATCATTTTTAAGGATTTTAAGAAACTGTTAAGTATTAAGAATTCTCTTTTCTAAGAAAAGCCTGAATAACAGGAATTCTAAGCATTGAATTCTATATTGCACAAACTTTGCCTTGCATTGTTGGTCATGAGACATATATTGTTGATCCTTGCATAGTGTTGGTGCATTGCGTGTTGATACCATTGTTGATACCTATTGTTGCACCAACTTTTATTTGCATTGTTGGTCATGAGATATATATTGTTGGTCCGTGCAGAGTGTTTGTGAATTGCGTGTTGATACCATTGTTGATACTTATTGTTGCAAAAACTTTGCCTTGCATTATTGGTCATGAGATAATTCTCATTAATATGCCCTGCCATAAACATGAATACCGATTTTTCATCAATAATTATTATTTTTCGAAATCTGAGGTAGACAGCGACTTTCCTCATGCTTTGAAGGTCATGTATGCGAAATTTTATCAAGATCAGAATAAAAAACAAAGAAACAAACAAAGAAACAAGCATCCTTCCATATACACAAGGTGTTTTTGAATTGAGTACAGATTTTTTGGGAGATGATAGAAGAGGTCCTTTGAAGTATTTTTGGTCATATGAACATGGGGTCCCCGCAGCTCCGTTTACTTACAATACTGCATTGAACAATCAAATGACACCGGGACGCAGTGTGCGTTGGTAGGCCTAGATTATTTTATTTTTAACAATTAACACAAGCAATCTAATGTAATAACTTTTACAGTAATTGTTTGCAAAGAAATTTCAAGATGCACGTGCTTGTTTGTTGAAAAGTCTTAATACGAACTTCGTCAAGGAGATTCCATGGTATCCAATCCCTTTGTAAAATACCATTAGTCCATATGTAAATGAACTAATCGCATTCTGGGAAAGCAGTAGGTAAAGATTTGTTTTAAAAAGTTCACTTGATGTACTTTTTATGTGTGTAAAGTTAAACAAACAGTATGAATCGTTTTACATGGAATGATTATGCAGACATGCATCTGTGTCTCGGTGCTGCTGGTACCATAGATGGTGCAAGGCGTTTGTATGCTGAACGTTATCCCAACAGAATTCTTCCCAATTCACGAACATTTGGTGCAGTAGATCGTTGTCTAAGAGAAACAGGCGCATTCGCTCATGACAATCATCAGCGTGGACGTCGTCGGTGGTTACGCTCCCCTGAATTAGAGGATGAAGTTTTGGAAAGGTTTAACCGAAATCCATCGACAAGTACTTGTGCGGTCGGAGCTGCTTTGAATGCTAGTCATGGAACATTTTACATGACAACCTGCAACATCCGTTCAAGCTTCGAAAGGTGCAGGAATTATGATTCAAAACTTTCCTTCCATGGTTTCGTGGACAGATGAGGCAACGTTTACGCGAGAAGGAATGTTCAATAGCTACAATAGTCGATCTGTGGTCTCATGTCAACCCATGTTGACACATGTTATCATTGTTGACACATGATATCATTGTTGACACATTGTTGACACATTGTTGACACATGATATCATGCAACACATGTTATCAGTTTTCAGCATCGTTTTTCGTTGAATATTTGGCCTGGCATGATTCACAATGTCCTGCTTGGGCCATATCTCCTACCATGCCGTCTTAACGGGCAAACATACCATGGTTTCCTGAAGGAGGAGCTCCCTGGTCTTCTTGAAAATGTTCCACTAATGACCAGACATTTGATGTGGTTTCAACAGGACGGCGCACCTTCGCATTACACAAGAGCAGTTAGAGATTGCCTAAATGAGACATACCCTGGTCGTTGGATTGGTCGTGGCGGACCAGTTGCTTGGCCACCGAGATCGCCAGATCTCACACCGATGGATTTTTTTTTATGGGGAAGCATAAAATCAATGATGTACTCCGAACCCGTAAATACCGAAGAAGAATTGGCGGCTCGTGTTGTCGCGGCAGCATGTGACATCAGCGACCGTGCAAATAAACTGTTTCCACACGTACATCAATCCATCATAAGGCGTTTCGAATTGTGCTATGAAGCAAATGGCGATCATTCCGAACAATTACTGTAAAAGTCATACAGTAGATTGCTTGTTGTTATTGTTAAAGATAAAATAATTGTTCAATGCAGTATTGTAAGTAAACGGAGCTGCGGGGACCCTAAGTTTATATGACAAAAAATACTTCTAAGGACCTCTTCTATCATCTCCCAAAAAATCTGTACTCAATTCAAAAACACCCTGTATATACAGGGTGAATACAAAAGTCTGAACCTCCCTTTTATTTTTTCAACCGAAGCAGATATATCAATTTTTATGAATCCAATGAATAGGAAGTTTTGGGTGGCCTATCTCATGGTGCACTTTTCATCATCCCTAATATGCAAATTAGGACATCTTCAAAATTTATCTCAAAAACCGTAAAAGATAGAGTAAAAAACCCAATTGCAAACTTGTTCAGCATAATAATACAAACAAAACAAAAAAAAATCATCCAAAACGGACCAACCAATCACCCACAATCAGGTGGTGAACTGTTTGTAGCTTACAAACAGTCACACTGCACAAACAAGTTACTTTAAACAGTTTAAAAAAAAGTTAATCAACAAAATGCTCGATGTGACGACCGTGGGCACCATAACACAATTGGGCACGGAACCTAACTGACGCCAAAACATTGGCAAGCATGGCTGGTGTCATTCCTCGGCACGCTTCCTCTAGTTGAACCAGATCCTCCAGTCAGGCGGGCTGCGTAGCATAAACCTTGTCCTTCAGGTATCCCCACAAGAAAAAGTCAAGTGGTGTAAAATCAGGGTAGCGGGGTGGCCAACGAACTGGTCCTCCTCGGTCAATCCATTGTTGTCCGGGCATCTCAATTAGATGCTCGCGAACGACCAACCCGTACTGTGGAGGAGCTCCATCATGCTGAAACAACGTGCGCTGATACGAAGCCAATGGCAAATTGTCAATGAAGTCTGTGACTGCCCGGTAGCGTTCTGCAGTCAGTGTTCCATGGTAAAAATACGGTCCAACCACATTGTCATTGTACGATCCACACCAGATATCGTGGGTTTTCGTCTGCCCAATGATGATGGTTGTGCCTGTTGATATCTCCATCCCTGGTGAACTGGGCTTCATCTTCCACAACATCTCATGAGTGAAGTTTGGATTGTCATCCAGGCAGGTAAGTAACCATTTGCAGAAGGCGGCCCTAGCAACATAATCCAATGGCAGTAACTCCTGGTGACAATGAATATGATATGGGTGAAAATGATGTGCGTGTAGAATGTTGAGAACAGTTCTCTGATGGCACCCAACATCTGCAGCAATTGCTCTGCTGCTTGTGTGGGGATTTGCAGCGACTGCAGCTAGAACCAATGTTGTTGTATCATGGTCGCCTTGTGCCCTTGGTCGTCCTAGTTCTGCATTAACATTCCCTGTAGCCTCGAATCTTTGAATAATATGACGCATTGTTTGACGAGATGGATGGCGTTCGTTAGGGTATCTGTCTCGATACAACCTAACTGCAGCATGTAGGTTTCTCCTTGCCTCTCCGAAGCAGAAGATCATGTTGACCATTTCCGAACAGTGTAGCTTGCCATCCTGGAATTGTTCTGTCTTCTTGTCTGCTTAAACATGCCTTTTATTTGCTTTTCCGCATGAAAGTGAATGTGAGTATGGTAATTTATGTTAATTTTTTGATTTGCATGCTTTACATGGTGGAAATATCAACATTCAGTTTCCTTGTGCCGTGTGACTGTTTGTAAGCTACAAACAGTTCACCACGTGATTGTGGGTGATTGGTTGGTCCGATTTGGATGAATTTTTTTGTTTTGTTTCTTTTTTATGCTGAACAAGTTTGCAATTGAGTTTTTTTTCTCAATCCCTTACGGTTTTTGAGATAAATTTTGAATGTGTCCTAATTTGCATATTTGGGACGATGAAAAGTGCACCATGGGATAGGCCACTCACAACTTCCTATTCATTGGGTTCATCATAATTGACATACAGTATCTGCTTCGGTTCAAAAAATAAAAGGAGGGTTCAGACTTTTGTATTCACCCTGTATAGATAGATAGAAGAAAGACTATCTCTATACCAAGGCCCTTTAGGGTAAATTTTAGAGCGGGTGAATATAGAAGTATATATAATTATATTGCAACCTTAAATTGGTCTTCCATCTTTGAATCGAATGATCCATCTGAAATGTTAGAATGTTTGAATAATAAAATTCTCAGTGCTATAAATCTCTATATCCCCCCGTATATATGTATGTAAAAAGAGGAGATGTTGTTTCCCCTAATGGGTATCAACGACTTCATTCATTATTGGAACAGATGGCAATTTTTTCATCGACTTTGGAAACGAACGAGTTTTCAGCATGCTTATTCTAGAGTTTCAGAATCGTTTGGAAAGGACAGAACTGCTTATTATAAATCGATCGAAAAACTAGTTGCAAAGGAGCCTAAAAATTTTTGGAAAGTTACCAACGATCTGTTAGGGCGTAAGAAGATAAATGCAATTGATAATTACCTAGATAATTTCAACGCTATTGCTAGAGTATTCAAACAGAACATGTCTAATGGTGTTTTTTTCCCCTTTGAATAATGCTGCAATGGACAATTTGGAGAAAATTGGTAATACGATATCAACGAAATTTAACTTTCGTCTACTTAAACCTCGAGACCTAATCGTCCGCTCTCGTAACTTGAAATGCTCTAGATGCCCTGATTCAGTAGGTATTCCAGGATATATTTATAAGTTCTGTATGGAGATATTAGCTATTCCTTTGTGTCATATTTTCAACAAGATAATTATATTGGGGAGCTTTCCATCTGCTTGGAAAGAATCCTTTTGCGTACCTATACCAAAAGCAACTAATGTTAAGTCACCAGATGCTTTTCGGCCAATTATGGTAATGCCTTTTCCCGCCAAACATTTTGAAGCAATTCTTGCTCATGATTTAAATTATTATTTTTCACCTATTATACCTGACTGGCAATATGGTTTTTTGAAGGGGCGCTCTGCGATTACGAACTTAGCTCAACATTTTATCCATGTGGCGGATGCTTTGAATAAGCGTAGTCAGTTGGATGTTATATATGTCAGTTGGATTATGCGAAAGCTTTTGATTCGGTTAACCATCTTTGACTTATTGATAAATTGAAGGCCCTTGGTTTAGCTGACAGTAGTGCAATATTGTTGAAAGATCATTTAGGGTACGTCATCAGGGTTTGTTATCTGATTTGGTTGTGGCTTAGAGTGGCATTCTGCAAGGCTGTCCGCTTCGCCTCTTACTTTTTGTTTTGTATATCATCGATTTGGGTATTAAAATTGATACATCTCTGGTAAATTTATTGGCTTATGCTGATGATCTGAAAATATCACAAAAGATTTCTAATTTTAGTGACTGTAATTTGTTGCAAGGGCAATTAGCAAAAATATTCTCTTGGTCTAATGAGAATATATTAAAAATAAATTGTTCTAAACTATTAGGGATGTCAATTTCTAAAAAAGATTTTCCTTTCATATTTAATTACATGATTCATAATATAATTATACCGAGAGCTAATGATAATAAGGATTTGGGAGTAATTTATGATTGTGTGGGCTCTTTTAAATGAACACGTTTTATTCATTATTAGTGATACATCCAGAAAATTAGGTTTCTTTTTGAGAATGCGTCTATTTTATTTAATTGGACCAGAATTTTAAAGTTTTTATTAATCATTAGTTTTATCTAGAATATTATATGCAAGAGAAATTTGGTATTTGAAACCACATTTTTTAATACATCGTCTCAATTCTATTGTCTCGAATTGTTAAACTTTTTGCTTCTTCTGATTTCATTTTAAATGATTATTATAAGTTTAATATAGTAAGTCATATAGTAGAGCAGGCTTATAGTAAACTCTTAATTAAACTTTTTAGGAATAAACTAGATAGTTTTTTTATTATGGATGGTTTGAGATTGCGTTTCTTTAAGGATTCCTTACGTACTGGTCTCACACTTTTTATTTCAGTATATTATAAGACTAACGTTAAATTTCTCGGCCTCAGATTTAAACTTACCGATTATTTAAATAGGGCAATTATCAAACCTGATATTTTTTAATTCTTTTTCTCAGTAACCCCGTTTTTTGGTCTTTGGCCTGTTGGGGGCGACACTCTTATGAGATGTCGTACATTATATATACATTATTATTATTATTATTTATTTGTACCGCGGCTGGACGAACCAGACAGTTTCGAGCAACCAAAGAGGTAACTGTGGGGCCCCACGTGTTAAATTTCAGTTTATTTTCTTATTTAAAAAATAATATTCATTTCGAAACAGTTATTTAATTCACTGATTTTATTTATATACATCCACGCAAACGTAAAAAATAAAATATATAATTAAGTACTTTTATATTTAAGTATTTTTTTAGTGTTGTTTTAATATTTATGATATTAAAGAAATTCTAAATATTCCTTGATTTTATGTTATTTAAAGATGGCAAATACAATATACATATATGTTAAATTGATATCATTATGAAATATAAATAAATTCAGGTAATAATATACATGATTCATATATCAGCCTGAGAAGCTAAACGTTCGTAAAATTCAACTTATTTGCAAGTGTTATACGGATTTATTATCACTATTGAAACAACTCCTTAAAAATATTAAAACAACGATACAAAAATAATTAAATATGAAAGAACTTAGATAATATTAGAAAAACATAAGCAACGCAAATTTATTTATTACATCATAATTTATTCATAAAATTAATGGAAGGTACAATAAATATTTGGTTTTAATACTTTCATAGCTGAATTTTGCATGTTAGCTTATATTTTCTAAGCAAAGAAATTTTCTGTATTGTCTGTACCGGTTTTGTATTCTGAATTACGCATTAATTATGACTAAAAAATGAGATATATATATAAAAACATTAGTTGAAAATAACAAAATATCATCACTAATATCAGTTCAAAGGACCAAAAGCATAAATATTTCACTACCGCAATTATGTATAAATCATAAAAGCGAGAGAACGGGTGACCCGGTGACACTCCTGTATTTGTGGCAGGACGAGCTAGTGACAAGCGACGAAAGGCGACAACTGACGTCAACAGTGTGACCTTGACGAACCCTGCACTGAAAGCGGCAATGGACGACAAGCTGTCGCTAGCGACCAAGTCGCTCGTGATTTTTTATTTGCAGCGGGCCTTAAGTAACTCTATCGATAGACATTCGGTCACAAGTTGATTGTGAAAGCAGCTTTTCAGAATAGCTGGAGCGTTTGCGAGTACGCTTTAAGAGCATCAAAGATATTCACTGTTCTCTCGACTGCATGAAATAATAAGAACCATCGTATTATCCTGTAATTAAGAAGCCGCTATACTGATAAACAGCAATCGTTACACACCATAGGGACGAAAAACCGGACACTCCGTCGACCCGGATTGCAGTTCAAAAACTAGGATATGTCTGGTAACCCTATCTAAATGAACCACGTTGATCGACGATCAAGCTCCACGTACAACCATATGAAGACGTATAAGTTTGCCCAAACTCTTATTGGCTCCATTAATATCCTCCTCTCATATGTGTTCTTCATCTATAAAGCTTCATAGCATAGGAAAGAATTTTTTATTCATCTCAGAATATTAAATAATAAGAGACAGATACTGTGGACGGACGTTAGAAGGAACACGACGAAGCCACTATTCCACATAAAATATTTAATAGGATGAATACACATTTCGGCACTCAAGCTGTCTTCTTCAGCATTCAAGGGAAGCTTCGATCAGAGTTGACTAACTATTCTGATGAATTGTGAGATCGACCAAAAAGTAAACCAAATGAGGTACACTGAAGTAAGAAAGAAGCCTGATGAACCTCTTAAGTCGTCCAGAGAATCGGATTGTGGATTGACGAATAGCGAATCCGAAAAACTAGGATCTAGCAGATCCAGTAGTTGGGGAACTCGACCTTGCTAATGTTCTCGAAATTGACATCCAAGATATAACGGGGTCTTCGAAACCTGAGGGAACCCCTGATAGTGAGTGAGTGATCCAGGATACCAGCAACCAGGGTTTTTCATGATGTTCCATCTTGGGCAGCATGTACCTGAGAAGTGTTAGAACATAGGAACCAATATGGGTAATCCCCAGATCTTCATAGATAGCGTGATTGTTGGCAAATCTTCTATCAAGTTGAGCAATGGACCGGAGAGTAACATTTTGGAAGGTCTGAAGATCTTTCCATCTCGATTTACAAATGGAAGCCCAAGCAGGCATACCGTGAAGTAGAATGGCACGAATCACTACCTTGTATAACAAGAGTTTGCTGTGCATTCTGAGAGCGCTGTTTTGCCCCAGTAGCGCGATGAGACTAAACTTCGCTTTCTTAGCCTTGTTAAGCTGAATTGTGAGACAATCGACAATCGAACAGTGAAGTGTACATTTGTTAGGATGGGACGAAAGCAGCACTTTCACAAAGCTCATCTAACCAGAATAAACTCCAAATGAAATACATGTACACTGAGGTAGTCAAGAAACCTAACCAACCCAAGCGGTCTTCCACATTATACAAAAAAGAAAATAAGATTGACGAGTGTCAGAAACAAAAAACAAACGAAATAAAAAATACAAGGAGAAAGAAGATTATCACATCTTCCAGTAGTCCGGGAGAGAAACGTTGCTGATGTCTTCAAAGTTGATGTCAAGAATGTTCCTCGGTGTTCGGTACTTCATATGCCACTTCATATCCATTGAGTTCTTCAGTATTCCAATCACTACGTCGTTGTCGTGACTGTTTATCTTCTGTATCATAATCAAAAGCAGATCCTGTATAAACTTTCCGATATGGACCATGTTAAAATCCAAGCGGATGGATTGGTTTTTCACCGTCCTTCTGTCCAGCTGGGCAATGGTCCTCAGCATAACATTCTGGAATGACTGTATTTCACTCCATCTGGTTTTACAGATAGTCGCCCACGCAGGCATGCAGTTTGAATTGTGAGACAATCGACAATCGAACAGTGAAGTGAACATTTGTTAGGATGGGACGAAAGCAGCGCTTTCACAAAGCTCATCCAACCAGAATAAACTCCAAATGAAATACACTGAGGTAGTCAAGAAGCCTAACCTACCCAAGCGGTCTTCCATATTATACAAAAAAGAAAATAAGATTGACGATTGTCAGAAACAAAAAACAAACGAAATAAAAAAAAAATACAAAGAGAAATAAGATTATCACATCTTCCAGTAGTCTGGAAAAGAAACGTTGCTAATATCTTCAAAATTGATGTCAAGAACGTGCCTCGGTTTACGATACTTCGTATGCCAGTTCATATTCATTGAGTTCTTCAGTATCCTTTTCACAAGCTTATTGTCGTGAGTCTTCATCTTCTGTATCATAATCAAAAGGAGATCCTGTATAAACTTTCCGATATGGGTCATGTTTAAATCCAAGTGGATGGATTGGTTTTTCACCGTCCTTCTGTCCAGCTGGGCAATGGTCCTCAGGGTAACATTCTGGAAAGATCTGTAGTTCACTCCATCTGGTTTTACAGATAGTCGCCCACGCAGGCATGCCATAGAGGAGTATGGTCCGGATAATCGATTTGTACAGAAGTAGCTTGTTGTCAATGCTGAGGGCGCTGTTGCGACCCATGAGAGCTAGGATACTGTACTTAGCCCTCTTCGCTTTATTCAGAGCATAGGACACATGCTGGTTCCATGAGAGTCTTGAGTCAATGATAACTCCCAGATACTTGTAGTGGTCCACCCAGTCCAGTTTTTTATTGAACAGAACAACCGACACTGGGGAATGCTTGAGTTTCCTATTGAGGTACAAAGCCTTGCACTTTCCGACGTTAAGGTTCAACTTCCAGCAGTTAAACCAGTCTTCGAACAGCTTCAAGGCGCACTGCAGCCGAGTGATAACGTGAGCTGGCTGGTGTGCCCATGACATAATGGCAGTATCATCCGCATAAAAATACAGATTACAATTATCGGGTTCCGGGAAATCATGTACAAAGTATTTAAATAGCACAGGCCCGAGGACAGAACCCTGAGGGACACCGGCCTATCGGCAGGGAACCCGTCTCTGATCATTTTGTAGACAAGGCCCTCATGCCACACTTGGTCAAAAGCTTTACTGACATCGAGAAATACCACCCCACAGTACCTGGAGAGGTTCAGGGGGGTGCTCAGGTCTTCAACGAGCCTCCATATCTGCATCGGACAAGAGACTTCTCCGAATGCTGCGGGACTTCATCAAAATTGACGATACCTTCTTCCACACGCTGAGACATGATTTGGCTCTCGGGCTTATCGTTGGCAGGAGTAACAAACTGCATTTCCAGTGAATCTGCAATGACTTGGGCCTTGTCCTGATCAGTTTGGACATAGTCAGCTTGTGGAGTACGTAGTGGAGGAAGCGTATCATTCTTCCTCTTCTGTAAAGCTCTGACCATACTCCAAATGGAATTGTCGCGAGCCGACAAGCTTTTGAGTTTTTCATTCCATCTAGCGTCGCGAAGCTCTTTTATATCCTCTTGGACTCTTCGCACTAGCCTGTTATACTTGGTTTTGAGCCAAGGTTCACGATAGCGTTGCCATAGTCTACGAGTTCTGTTTCTTTCAGAAATTAGGCGTTGGATTCCAGGAGTGAGTTGGATTCGATGAGGAGGTTTATTCTCTGATGGATACTTACTAGCTTCTATGGCACTGTTAATACATCTGGTGATGTCTTCAACACGTTGATTGATGTCCTCTGTACAGTAAGCAACGTCGGGATGGCAGCCATATTCCTCAAGAATATCTTTGTAGAGCTTCCAGTCTTGATGATATATCAGTTCCTCTCGGAAATTTATGTCGACATTATCAAAGGTCAACGCCACAGGCTTGAGGTCAGAAGAAAGGTCATCAATCGTGAGGATATTGTACGGTTTGAAGAAACCCTTCAAGAGCGAGATGTCCAAAACGTCACTACTAGGGGAGTGGTCGCAGTAGTAGGTGTCCTCCACAGGTCCAGCAGCGATGATATCATCTCTACCTTGTATGTACCTATAGAGAATCATGCCGTTGTAATTCTGCGTTCTGGAGTTCCAGCTTGGGTGTTTGGCATTTAGGTCACCAGCCAGGACGACTGGAGTGTCACCACTGAAGAGTTCATCAAGCTCGCAATTGTCGAGATCATGTTTAGGTGAATTGTAGAGGGCCACGAACTTCACTTCACCACAGGAGACGTCATTGATAATGATGGAGGCCGATTCCATACCTGCATAAGACTTGGAGACTAATTTTTGGTGTTGAATTCCCTTCTTATGATGATCGCAGCCCCCAGAAGCACATCTTGCAGCATTTGAAGCCATTCGATCCTTACGGTACACACAATAGCCAGGTAGCTTGAAGTCATGGCTTGGTTTGAGATGAGTTTCACAAAGGAAAGCAACGTCGATGTCTTGCTTTAACAGATAATTGTGAAACTCAATACGCTTTCGGGGAATGCCCCTAGCGTTCCATATCACGCACCGAAGTTCACCTTTGTTGATTATAGTATAACGTTGTGCTGCCATACTAAAATTAGTTGGTCGTAAGGAGCCCACTCAACTATGGGTAACTTTTGCCTAGATTAGAAAACAGATGAAAGATACGTCCTATTTGCTTATACATACCTGGGAGGTCGTATTGTGAGAGAATTACACAGGTTTATATAGCTGGATTAACGAATACAAAGAATTACAGAAAAAATTAAGTTATACAGAGATAGCCAATGTAAGAATAAAAAATATGACTCAGTATAAGTTGCGATCTGATTTGTTGGACGTCAAGGTTCGTCGTTGGTCCCCATTTGGTGGTCTTCAATTGGTTCTGGGGTTATTTCTCTGGCTAGCTGTGGGCAACTTCGGTATTTTGATCAGTTCTCAGACTTTCTTCAGCTGCGTCACGTCCAGCTGGCCATCGTCGCTGTTCAAGAGTCTATCTGATTCTTCACAGCTGATCGCATAGGACTCCAGGAAATTCAAGAGTTTTGGACCTCCCGTGCTATGCAGGATGTCAAAATCTTCTTTTTGGTAGTCATGTTTCTGGTCTAAAATATGGTCTGCATATGTCGACATTCCAGATTAGCCATTTTTTATGCACCTTAGGTGTTCATCGATTCTGGTGTGCACTGCTCTCTTGGATTATCCGCAAAAAACTGCCTGGCATTTGGCGCAGGGCAATCTGTACACTCCAGGTCTCGATTCTATTGGTACTACGTCTTCGGGGTTATCCAGTCTTCTTCCCACGGTATCAGTACTTCTGTAGAGTATATCAAGTCCGTATTCTCTGGCTATTTTATCTAATCCTCTGTTTATCTGCCGGTTGTATGGCAATACAAGTCTAGCTGTAGTCTCTTTATCTGTCCTGAGCGTGGTCATTTCTTTCATTGCCAGTTTTCATTTTACTTTCTTGATAATGCTGTCGTTCATCTCCTCCTGAAAACCGTTTTGCGTGGCGAAGTTCTCTATGGTTCTGATCTCGGTCTTCCCGTTTTCTTGGTTAAAGGGATCTTGTAGGCTCTGTGTACCATTTGTCTATAAGCGCCATTTTCTGTTGTTGGCAATGGTTCGAGTCACTCTTGATGTAACTTTCCACGAAGTTTTTTTTCCGGTATACAGGGTGTTTCATAATTGGTGTCCCGTCTTTAGGTCCAATTAAGACTCAAGGGGAACAGATTGGGGGAAAGTGAATATTGATTATTTGGTTTTAATGTCCCCTAATTCAGAATAAAAACATTTCGCGTCCCTCGGGGTGAAGGAGTAAATTTTGAAAATTTTAATTTTGTAGGGGTAGGGGTTAGACTTCATGTTTTATTTAGAAACCCCATGTAAAATGTGGGTTTAGCAAAAAAACCCGGTTTAAAAAATCTCATGTCCTGCCCCTTTATCGAGTGGGTAAAGTGAAAAGTATGGCTAGCCGATGTGGACAAGAACAGTAACGCCTACATTTGGAAAATTAATGAGAATGAATGAGTCGTTACCCTGAAAAGCTAATAAACTCGACCAGGCTTTTCCCCCCAGGAAAAACATTATGAAATTTGAAAACTGTACATGGGAAATGTAAGTTTCTAATGAGTTTTTCTGTCTTTGTCTACATTAGCTAGGCATACCTTTCACTTTACCCACTCGATAAAGGGCAGGGGATGAGATTTTTTCACCGGGCTTTTTGCTAAACCCACATTTTACATGATGCTCTACAACTTTCTAAATAACACATGGGGTCTAACTTATACCTCTACATAATTAAAATTTTCAAAATTTACCCCTTCACTCCCAGGGACGCGAAATGTTTGTATTCTGAATTAGGGGACATTAAAACCAAATAATCCATATTCATTTTCCCCCAATCTCTTCCCCTTGAGTCGTTATTTGGACCTAAAGACGGGTCACCAATTATGAAACACCCTGTATGTTGAAGCCTAGCCTATGGTTGACACTAGATATTCTTAGGTCTAGGAAGGGTATACTGTCATTCTCTTCTGTTTCCATAGTGAACTTGATGTTCTTGCATAGACTGTTCAAGTTGTCTAAGAAATGCTCGATGTCCTCTTCGGTATTAGTAATGGAAACACATCGTCCATGTATCGTATGAACTATAACGTGCCTTTTGGAACACAAAAAGCGAGGATCGTTTTTTTGCCTTTAATTTTTAATAATTCAATGAACCTATAAAAGCCACTGAGTTAACCGCAATATTCACCTTCTTGATAATCTCTTTTTTAAGTCTGTTTACTGTCAGCGCATGCCAAACGGTTTCTTAGCGTTTCAATCGGTTAGTAATTCTACAATCTGTGCATTCCCACACTTGCTAATTTCTTCTCCGACCAATGGAATTTCCAATTCTTCTTCGTTTACTTTTAGGAGGTTAATGTGGCCCCCTCCGGTATAATACGAATTAAAGGGTTCACCTAACGCTTTCTGGGGCGTTTGCGTCAAGATAATAGGTACTGCCTCTATTTCTCTTAAAAGCAAATCTAGAATGCTAATATATTATGTCTGACCAGGCAAACGTTTAACAAGAATATTTGTTTAGGAGCAGTTACCTGCAATAGGAATATTTATATAAAAGTAGGACAATACAAACACTTTTAATTTAATATATTCATTTTTGTAGAGCAGAAATATTGAACTCTCACTTCCGGTCGGTTGCGAATTAGGGCAAGCCAAGCGAGTTTAAATTGACCATTAATTAATTCTTAGGTATATTCAATTGTGGTTGTAAAGGAAAGTCATAAAATTAACTTTCAACTCTTAACCAGAAGCTGTTGTTGTAAGCTTAAGTACAATGCGGATTCCGACTTAGTAACCTTCTATTTATCTTTGTGCAAACAAAATATTTTTTTATGTTAAATATTATATATATGAATTTTTCAGAAAAGAAGTGTTATCAGCTAAGATTTTGGTTTCAACAATTATTCGGAATTTAATATTTTAAATAGTTCCATTCTTAGTCAACAATAATTTTTATCTACTTTTCTTCTCTCGTGAATACGAGTTATTTAAAATCTATCTTTAGAGGTTTATTTTCCGCCCTTAGGCGTTCGGTATGACGTAGTGCCTCGTGCAATTCGAGCTCGTGCATTAGGTTTTTGGTTTGGGTAAAATAATAATAATAGAAGGAGGGGCAGAATCTTGCGACAGGCTGGTGAGAAGTAGTCTGTCACTTAAGCTAGTGAAGTCCGAGAAGGACTTTATGAATATGTCTTAACCTATCGTCTTCTGTGGTCCATTGGACTTAGTCAATGATGCAGTTGCGCCTAACCATAGACGTCTCAGAGGTCTATTGCGACCATGAGGATTTATCTATAAACGCAAGATTTTCTTAATGCTACCGTTCACCAACGATGTAGAATGAAGAGCCATTTCCAGATAACATTTATTTTTCGCTTCGAAGCTCAACTAGATAAGATGGCGGTGGAAGGAATCCTTCTCTCACTCAAGAACTCAGTTTGATTTTCTCCTCGGAATGCAGTCTACTATTCGAGTGATTCGCCGGAGGACGCTTTCTTGTCAGAAACCCTGAAGTAAACAGGTTGTGGCCTTACAGTATAATAGAGGGACATCAGGAGTTCCAACTAGTTTCGCCATTTATTCCCGGCTGTGTCCAGGATA